>VMBQ01016118.1:0-11871 GCA_007657795.1 Dreissena rostriformis | reverse complement strand
AGATAAGTAAAACATTGATGTTGATTTCAGAGCTCCTACCGTCCATGTACACGTGCCCATTGATCATGCAGGATACATGAGGGCCCAGTGGTGTGGAGTTCGGAGTTGTTGTAGTTGGTTCAGAAGTTGAGGCCTCGACGCATTCGTTGCAGCACTCGCCTGTAATGTCTACTATGTAAGCCCGTTCGCGATGCACTCCCCTGTGGTACTATCCGGCGTGCTTGTAGGCGTAGTCGTAGGTGGCGCTGTGGTGGTGACACACTCGTGGCAGCACTGGCCCGGGATGTCCACTAGTTGACCGTCGCAGTCAAGCTGACCATTGACACTTGTCATCCCAGAAGATGACAGACCCTCCCATGCAAACGCTTCCGTAGCAATTTTCCGAATCCCTACTGATCGAGGCACCTATTAATATTACACTTTTAATCATTTTCCATTAATTCCTATAATTTAATGTACGCATGTTTATTCATGTTGCGAAATATTCTTACCGATATGTACAACCATCCGATACTTTAATTACTGAATCGTATGCCTCTTTAAAAAATTTCCATAATAATAATATAGGTTTTATCAATTTGTAACAAAAATGCATATAATATCGCTATTTCGTTTTCAATGTTTTGCAGAAATGTTCTTTATACCGCAAATGCAGACTNGGGGGTGGTTTGGGTGGAGTCTATTGTGGTATGTCATGTAAGTGCTGTTTTGTCAAAGTATGAATCAAATCTGATCATAAATAAAGAAGTTATGGCAATTTTAGCAAAATTTAATACTTTAACCTTGACATTCAAGGTCATTCAAAGGTCAAGGTCAAATTAAACTTGCCAGGTACAGTACCCTCATAATTGTAAGAAAGTATTTGAAGTTTGAAAGCAATAGCCTTGATACTTTAGAAGTAAAATGGATCTAAACACAAAATTTAACCAAATATTCAAAGTTAGTAAGTCAAAAAAGGGCCATAATTATGTCAAAATGCCAGTCAGAGTTACATTACTTTGCCTGTACAGTCCTCTTATGATAGTTAGCAAGTGTTCCACGTCTGAAAGCAATAGCTATGATACTTTAGGAGTAAAGTGAAGCAAAACACAAAACTTAACCAAATTTTCAATTTTCTAAGTATAAAAGGGGTCATAATTCTGTCAAGATCGAGTCAGAGTTACATTACTTTGCCTGCACAGTCCCCTTATGATAGTGAGTAAGTGTTGCAAGTATGAAAGCAATAGCTTTGATACGTTATGAATAAAGTGGACCTAAACACAAAACTTAACCAAACTTTCAATTTTCTAAGTATAAAAAGGGCACATAATTCTGTCAAAATTCCAGTCAGAGTTATCAAACTTTGCCTGCCTATTCCCCTCATGATAGTAAGTAAGTGTACCAAGTTTAAATGCAATAGCTTTGATACTTTATGAGAAAAGTGGACCTAAACACAAAACTTAACCAAATTTTCAATTTTCTAAGTATAAAAAGGGCACATAATTCTGTCAAAATTCCAGTCAGAGTTATCAAACTTTGCCTGCCTAGTCCCCATTGATAGTAAGTAAGTGTACCAAGTTTGAACGCAATAGCTTTGATACTTTATGAGAAAAAGTGGACCTAAACACAAAACTTAACCGGACGCAAACGCCGACGCAGACGCCGACGCAGACGCCGACGATCAGGTGATGACAATAGCTCATAATTTCTTTTCAAAAAATAGATGAGCTAATAAGAGAGCGGACACCATGCTGTATGTGTTAAACGTACTAACGGTAAGTGACCCAGTGACCTAGTTTTTGGCCCGGCATGGCCCATGTTCGAACATGCTCTAGAGATCATCTATATAAAACTTCTGACCAAGTTTGGTGCAGATCGGAAGTAAAATACTTCAATTAGAGAGCGGACACCATGCTCAATGTTTAAAACGCACTAAGTGACCCCGTGAACTAGTTTTTGACCCGGCATGGCCCATGTTCGAACTTGGCCTTAAGATTATCTACATAAAACTTCTGACCAAGTTTGGTGAAGATCGGATGAAAACTACTTGAATTAGAGAGCAGACACCATACTGAATGTTAAAAAACGCACTAAGTGACCCTGTGACCTAGTTTTTGACCCGGCATGACCCATATTTGAACTTGACCTAGACATCATCTAGATACAACTTCTGACCAAGTTTGGTGAAGATTGGATGAAAACTACTTGAATTAGAGAGCGGACAACATGCTGAATGTTTAAAACGCACCAAGTGACCTCGTGACCTAGTTTTTGACCCGGCATGACCCATATTCGAACTTGACCTAAATATCATCTAGATACAACTTCTGACCAAGTTTGGTGAAGATTGGATGAAAACTACTTGAATTAGAAAGCGGACAACATGCTGAATGTTTAACACGCACTTAGTGAACCCGTGACCTAGTTTTTGACCCGGCATGACCCATATTCGAACTTGCCCTAGACATCATCTTGATACTACTTCTGACCAAGTTTGGTGAAGATTGGGTGAAAACTTCTTGAATTAGAAAGCGGACAACATGCTGAATGTTTAAAACGTACTAAGTGACCCCGTGACCTAGTTTTTGACCCGGCATGACCCATATTCGAACTTGACCTAGACATAATCTAGATACAACTTCTGACCAAGTTTGGTGAAGATCGGGTGAAAACAACTTGCGTAAGAGAGCAGACAATCAATACGGACCGACCGACAGACAGACCGACAGACCGACAGACCGACAGACCGACAGACCGACAGACAAGCTCACTCCTATATCCCCCTTTAACTTCGTTTGTGGGGGTATAATTACATAAGTAGTGTCAATAAATAATTTACAGCAGAAAAAACATATAAGCCGTAACAATAAATTAAAGAGGAGTACTCATAATTACCAATACATATTGCATTAATTTTAACGTATATTTACTCTACAAACAAAACCTAAAGAGAGTAAAACAAGAACTCACACAAAATACTGATTATACAGCTAAATTAAATAGTCGCAACATACAAAGATAGACGACAAGCATGAAATACGTTTAATTTTAGAGGAGTAATCATACTTATCACTACATAATGCATTATTTTAAACACAACTACTCTACAAACAAAACAAATGAGGCAAGAAAACAAGAACTCACACAAAAATACTCATTATACAGGATTTCATTCACATACAAATTCAAAAACAGCAGCAATTTACATTTTTCAGCTAGTTAATGGGTAAAAATACATCAAATGGGCGCATACATGTTCGTTGATCTAACTAAAACTAACATATTTATGGATAAATAGTGGGTATCTTCCTAACTCGCCGTACACTTCAGCATTACATACGTTTTGCTTAACGTTTAACAATAGTTTACAGAACTTTTAAGTGTATACTTTCTAATTCCATTGACTTTGTTTTACCTCATATCTCACATGCGTTATTAAGTATAGATCCAACAAATGCATCGAAAAGCTTAAATTGTGTTGTTGGTTTGAAGTCTAACTCTTTACATTTGTTAAATAAAATATTCATAACTTTAAGTGCCTTTCCGCAAAAAAAACTTGATTTAAATGAAAATTTCCAGTATAATTAAAAACGGTTCCCAAATAATTAAAATCATTTACTAGTTCTATTTGCTGAACTTCAAATGTCCATGTTTCAGATGGAAATAATCTACCCCGTTTGCGAAACACCATTATTTTAGTGTTATCAGTATTTACCTGTAATCCCCAGCATTTACAGTAATTGATACAAGATACAAGTGTTTCTGCACTTCCCCGGGCGATTTACCAATAATTGCCATATCATCTGCGAAAAGCAATAGGATCAATACAATGTCATCAATACCAAGGCCGGAAGAGGCGTTATTCTGTAAAAACAATTCTAAGTCTTCTACAAATAGAGAAAACAGCAAAGAGGACATAACTTCACCTTGTCGTAAACCTACAGCATAGTTAAAATATTCTGAGTATGATGAACAATGCTTAACACATGAATTTACATTGTCATACATATGTTTTATTATTCACAGCAATTTACCTTCTATGCCGGTCTTGTATATGTTCAGCTATAGCGCATTTCAATAAACAGTATTAATGCCGTTCATCATATCAACGTATATAACATAAAGTCTTTTATTTTCATTTACATATTTTTAAACCAGGGACATGAGAATGTATATAGCATCAACTGTTTAGCGCCCTTTTCTGAATCCGAGTTGGGCGTTCGAAATTATGTAAAAGTTACTACAAAACAAATCTAATCTATTGTTAACAACTGAAGAAAATAGCATAGATAAACAACTTAGAAGAGTAATCCCTCTATAATTGGTCATCTCATATTTTTCGCCTTTCTTATGTTACCCGTCACAACAACTTTCCTTTCATTGAAATCGCTTTTATTACAGCAGCCGGGTAATGGAGCGTGGCGTTACAGGTTTATCAATTGTATTTCGACATAAATCGAGTAAAATGACATATTACCATATGCTCCATAACAATCGGAAATTGTATTTATAGTAACTGTGAGATTTTACATTTTAAAAATACTGCTGTTGTTCACGTTCTAACAATTTACGTGATATTTCCGCACACAAAATGTCAACGGCGCATGTACTTTTTTTTCCATCTGTGATAATCCCGAAATAGTGGTTGTACAGTAAATACAATAATGTATAGTTGTGCGTGGTTTACATATCCAGGTTCCTTTGTCTTAGAACAACTTATAATATGAAATTGTGGCATCGTTTGAAATAATAGGCAGTAGACAAGGAACGTTTATTGATCCATTAAATGAAACATGTATTTCTTGGTACAATGCATTTAAAGCATACACTCATACAAACGCCTGTGGGATATGAACATAATACTTCTAATAGACATTTAACTGGATTGGGATCAGACAATCACTTGTGGCGGTAATGCCCGATTGGTGGTGGTCGGCTCAGGTACGTCCAAACAAATATCCCGGGGTCATTTTTTAGTATACTAAAATGTATCCCGGGTTCGGACAATAAGCTGAAATGCGCCTGGACATACTCCGGGGTACTTTGTAGTATATTTTCCGCATACCTTTTTAAGAAGTACCTGAGCCGACAATGACCAATTGAGCGGCGCTAATGTTTCTAACCGAACCGGGCGCATTTGAATATGTATATGAAGTATACGTTATGAGAAAAAGGATACTGTACCTTCATAGTGTATCAGTCCATCCACTACACATGCGCCACGTGGTAGCGTTGTTATTGTTGTTGGCCGTGGTGTCGTGGTGCGACGTCTACCAATTGTTGTTGTCCGTGGTTTCTTAGTGGTGCGACGTCTACCCGACGTAGGCGAAACCAGGGATAGGCAGACACACAGAACCACTATCAATACACAAATTCCCTTCATTGTTTTCCTATGCAATTGTTGTTAATCTAATAGATAATTTAATTTACTTTTAGTATGAACACTAACAGTCCTTAATGACGCCTTCAATGTGAACTCACACGATAAACAACATTGAATTATAAGTTCCCCGAGTTAAAACGCATAGCGAAATTCTTGTGTCCTGACGGACATCAGAAAACAAACTGGTTTTGAAAGCAAGTTTGTGTGTGGCTATTTATAGAAGTAAATAGTTTTCGAAATCAGATCTAGCGAGATCGTCTACGTTCCAACCTCAATTTCAAATCCATGTAGGCGGATTGTGACTGCCATTATGTAATTATCTTGATTTTTATCTTGCTCGAGGTAAGATTACATTTAATTTACATTTTAAGGGGTGTTGCTGCAGTTTTGCTGATTTTTTCCATCTAATAANTTCATTCACTTGAATTTATTACAGGACCAGCTTTCCGTACTTTTATTTTCATTCAACTGATGACAAAATTTATGACGTATCTTGTGTGACGTAATTTATATGACGAAACACACCGCTTGCAGCTAGACTCTCTGGATTTTAATTGACAACAATTCGGACGTTGTAGGTTATTTACCTGTATCGAACGAATCCAAAACGTATTTTGGATTGTGTTTTTGTAATGTATAATTGGAAACTTCAATAGCAATGAAATAAATCACATCGAGCATTCGTCATTCGATTTCGTAAAACGTTTCAAAAAGTGTAGTTTGACATAAATTAAGATTATGAGATTGAAGAACAGAATTTTATTATTATGAGAATTGAATTAAAGTTGGCATTGAGGTGAGTGTGTCGATTACTTAATTTTGATGTTGGATGACTCCTGTTAAACTTAAAGCTCAAATAGTGTCATTAATCTAATTTACAGTACAGTTTCAGTTGCAGTCGATATGTTTTCATTATTCCAATTGTGTGCTACGTTTAATTATTATTATTTGTTTTCGTTGATTTGTGGCTTAATTTTATTTATCACCGCTGCATAAGACTGAATGTGGACGCCATTTTGGACGTCGCACGATCCGATTCTTTTCAGATAAAAAATCGGCCCAGCTAAGCGGGCCAATATAATTTATTTTGGCCCGCCAGATACGAATAACGGCCCGCTCGTGACGTCATTTTGTTACTATTTATAGTAACAATATGTAATATTATGTGTTTCAGACATCACTAACTTGCACTTGAAGGTATAGCGTTATGAATAGACAAGCCGCCTTAAATATTCGTTATTAAAAAGAAAACTCGCAACTCTCATGTAGTGGTTTAAGAGTGCAGGCAATCTACAAAACGTCCTTCGCGAAGGGTTAATGTTATATTTTTTAAAGTGATATTTTGAAAAGATCAATGCAATGCATTCAAATAAATGTCGTATTGATTTAAGAATTGTTAGCTTTAGTTTTAACCGCGTGTTCTTACTGAAATTTTTGAAACCTTCAAACTTGTCATGAAGTACTAATCTATTAGTGTAGATGAACTTAAAAAAGATGGATGAAATACTAAATCCAAGACGGTTGTCTGTTGGTCATTTTGAATTTTGTAAAAGAAAATGTTTTGTAAAATAACATGAACAGTGTTTGAAGGATCATGTAAGTCTGCCGATTAACAAAAGTCATTTCTTTTCCATTTCCTGAACTAATTAACACAATACATTTATAAACCTATACCACGTTTAATTTGCATTTGCTGTTTGTTGACATAAAACGCACTTATAAAAAGTTATTGCAGGGAAAGATCGTCGGATTGTCAATATAAAGTAAAATAGGTTCGCATATTGCGAAACACGACCTAAATAGCGTACGTAAATTGAACTTCGTCAATAAAAATTTAAAAGCGGAACACATGCAAAAATCCGATAATAAAACATTGCATACCGCGGTATTAATAGCGTACGTAAATAAAACTTCGTCAGCAATAATTTAAAAGCGGAAACAACACCGCAAAGATCCGGTAATAAAACTATTAAAGCAAATGGTCGTATTGCAATGAACAATGTCATATGTTTAACATCCTTACAGTCGACATAACGCGCGCGCTAATGGACATAGTCGTAATTGTGCATTCAATTACAATATGTTAGCCAAGCGGAAATACAGTCTGATTAGTTCACAAAGATTTATGATGCAAATGGCAAAACCCTTTGAACATTTCAGAACAGTATTATTGTATACATCTAACAAAATGCACGCGTCGTTAACCGCAATGTTTATTGCGACTTATTGCGTGTAGCTATTTCTGTCGAGAGTCGAGACGATGCGGTGAGATGACCAGCCTAAACTTAAGTTCTTCAAAATCACAGAAAACTATATCCAGCAATGATGCAACCATTATCCACCATTACCGCGCGCCATCCACGTTTTGTTTCCGTGTTTCCACATGCTGTACAGTTTAGGAAATGATGATGTAAGCACGTGTTCGTTTATTGCCGACGCGACTGGAGCTCCTTGTTAGAACGAGCAAACAAACACGGTCCTGGTCATTGACATCGTTGTTTATTTAAGAAATAATATGTGTACGTTATAGATTGGTGTCGAAAAACACACGGCCGGAAGTTAAGATGCGTAGGGATTACATCACGAGTGCGAAGTTATTCTAACACGGTTTTTACTAAAGATTTATACAGTGTATCTTATTTTTTTTATGTTCTATTTTATGTGAAGTGTGACGTAATTGCTCATTGTTTGTGGAGAACACACAGGAACAAAACAATGTTCGTTTCTCTTTTCATCGCGATTTATTTCTGTTGAATATTTTCTAATACAACGCTTGATAATGTTCGTGAAATACAATTTTACGATAAAAGACTGTGTAACATAATGGTTGTTAAACACAGTAACAAACACTGTTCATTTGAGTTTTCTCCGCGATTTATTTCTGTTGAATATTTTCTAATACAACGCTTGCTAATGTTCGTGAAATTCAATCTAACAGCGCGGCGGCAAAAAATGGCCGTCACGTCAAGAAAGCGTGACTGCTCTGCTCGATTGTCAAAACTAGGACTGTAGAATGCCTGTCTTACAACAAAACACAGCATTTTATTCTGAAGTAAATAAACATAAAATTTAGATATGTCTTTTCCCAATCTTGATTAGTTGCCTGTTACTCCTCCCCGGATTAACTAAACCCACCCCATCGAATAACTATTGTTGATTGGATAGATCGCTCATGCATCAACCCGTGACAGAGCAGAAACGAGCCACACACGATTATTTGATATTTAATTATTAGCTTGACCAATGTTTTTGATGAACATGTCTAGATAATAACTTTTGGGTTTGTAAGATTTCGCTTCAATAAGCATATTTGACCATATCAATTGATGTTCTTTATGGTTGAACTGGATTGGGGAAATAAAGTTATTCTTCAATAAACAATAATTTAAACTTCATTAGATATTCTGTATGTACTGGCATCTGTTATGAACTGCATTATTGAGATTACATTTCTCGAGGCAAGTGTCGACCTACAAGCCAAATGGTTGGTTAAACGTATTTGCACTGTACTTTAAAATATGCCCTTTTGGGGTTTTCTTTTTAATGATTTGCGTAAACAATAACATTCTTTATAATAATTAAACATCTATTAATAATCTCTAAAATTAATTTCTCAATACCAGCAACATACAGCTTCGTTACAGAAGTTCCGCCCATAAAAATAACTTTCGGCTTTTCTGTCGATCACATCTCCGCCCTCAATAACAGCCAAACTGGATGGGAAAAAGCGTGTCATTTCTCCCGTTTGCTTAAATAAGATCAGCAACAACTTGTTAAACTTACATGTGTACATTGTACACTTTAAATTAACGCAAGAGTGTTACAGCTACAACGATTCATACCGGATAAAATACCGGATTATTACGCTGGTGGAAAATGCATCGGCATGTTTTGTTTAGTTGCAATGATTGTTTTCTCTTGTTTTAAGCTGCAATTGCCGTTGAAGAACCTTTTTTATGTTGACCCTACTGTGAAAGAAAACAAGAACTACGATATTCCAGTCGTATCATAGAAGCCCTTTTCTCCACGCTGCTGCGAAATTACACACACTTAATTGTATGTTCAACTTATATATTATACGCAAGGACAATGTGTGTAAATCGTTACAAAATATATTTACACGTGTTGAAACATTCTTTTACTTTTGTGTTTTATTTAAAACCTCTTTGTGTATTGTGCTTTATATGCATATCTAAGCTTTAAATTAGCTTTCGAATGTTAACAAACATACTCGTGAATGATTGCACCGACCCATTTGATCTTGTACTGTTGGATGTCAAGTATAAGATGCGAATCTAATTCATCCGGTATACCGAGTGTTAATTAACCAAGGATCACTCTGCGCATAGACATGCCCAGTTGGCATTTAAACCGTTGTAAATTCCATTTATTTACATCTTTTATTGCAGTTTGTTTCGAATTTCTATGCCTTTGTTACATACATATATCAGCGAATGCTATTTTTGGCACGTACAATTAAATGTCGAAAGCAGTCGGATAATAGTTCCATAAGCCATCTGTATTCGAAGAAAAAGCTGAACTCTCAGACGATGGTACCGGAGGCTAATATTTTCCCAATAATAATGTTGATTAACGTCATCTACAGTCACAAGGAACCATTTGGGTGTTTTGAGGCAAAAAGAAGATAAGAGAGCCAGTATTCCGCTGTGAGTGTGTAGACGGCATTCAATTACAAATCTCTTCAATATGGTTTTGTCAAAATAGGTCTTTAGAACTTTCTGGATATTATTATTTCTGAATTTAAGTGTAAAAAGGCTTTCGGTTTAACGTCAAAGATATGTTGTACCTGTCCTTCAGCATTGCACATTTTCAAAGTGGTTGCTCCTTTGTATGTGAATTATCACTGACTGTTTTGTTTCAAATACTTCAAAGTGATTTATACTTTAAAGTGTAAATCGGAGATGATGCATCATGATTTTTATTTATTATATTAATAACCATGTTAAACGGCCGTAAACCGGCCCAGATACAAGATTTCGCCGACGAAACAGGATGTGGATGGCACAGGAGTTGGTGTAGGCGTATGTGGCGTCTACGTCGTATAAAAGTCTACGGGCGAGTGGCGTAAGTTAATGAAAATGTACAACAATCGAATTACTGCATGTTTTAAATAGTTAATGGCTGACTTGTTCTTAATTTGGCTAGTACCACTGAGATAATATACATTTATGGAGCGTTACATCAAGCATGGACGAAGAATTTTCTTGACAAACGTGTACAATACTTGGGAAAATAACAATTGCGTAGCATTTTCTATTGTTATAATTAAAAACAAAAAAAAATAATAAAACGTATATCACTTTGATTCCATATTCTTGCAGAACATGTTTAAATAAGCAAATTTGGAAAGAAAAGTATATAACTTCGCAACTTATTTCACTAACATTTCCAGCTATTGGAATCACACCATTAATTGCATCCATATATTTGCAATATTATAAATAATATAATAATTAAATATGTTATACATATACACTCAAAAAGCAAAAAAATAAATATATAAAAAATCCTTAATTCGGCTTTTTTAATATTGTATATTTAATCAACAAAACAGCGTTTAGCCTCAAGATAACACTAAGATTTGTAATTAAGTAGTCCAACATGACAGGGTATATATTAATATTGACATACTCTAAAATTGTCAGTTAACAGTTATATTACTAAAACTAAAGATTTACGGCACGAAGCAAACTAATGATTTCTTTTATAGTTAAATGAATAAGCAAATTAACGTCAAATTGTTTAATATATTTATTATTTCCTATTTTTATATAATATTGGGTGAATGTAACACACGGTCATGCTCAGCAGTTGAGCCCTTATTTCCCGACGGGCGGGAAGGGGCCATCAAGGGTGGAAGTTAAAAGATGGCACACAGGACAGCATTGCCCGTGCACATGCTCTACGATCCCTGAGCAAGGTTCCGTGAGGCACGGGTTGTCTAGAGGAACGATTGTGCCCTGGACGCAAACGAGATCGTGGCATTTGTTTGGATCTGCGAAAACTGTTTCGCCTGTATAGTGATAAAAAAATAGCATATTGAACGACATTATTATCTATGTTGATTATAGGCTGAAAGACACATATTTTACTTTGTAGGTTGCATATGATGTACTGATTAGACTAATGATTATATAGCAAACGGATGAATGTTATGTTGCTTTTGCCACATTGATTATTTTAATAATTGTTGTAAAGTATATCGAGGGTTATTTGTGTCGCCGACTTTCAGTAGCAATAGGGGTTTACTGACTACAATTTCCGTTTTCATTTATAAATAAGGATATATATATTCTTATGTTTGAAACTGCTGCAATATGAGCTTGAGTTTAAATAAATATTGTTTTAAATTTGAACATACAACTGAAATCTGCTGCACCCAGTTTAGATATATGTATTTCTGTTCTCTTGAATTAAAAACAAGTGCTTTAATTAGAAAATGCATTTTTCCGTCCGCTGACATACGTTCATCAACAACCTTGACACCT
>VMBQ01016117.1:0-11246 GCA_007657795.1 Dreissena rostriformis | reverse complement strand
GCTCACCCCGAGCTATCGCTCAGGTGAGCTAAAAACAGACAAATTGATTAAACATGTATTGTTATTAATGTGTAGAAACTCTGTAGTTTATATGAACTATCAAAATAATTTTCTTAGCAAGAGGGCCATGATGGCCCTAAAGCACTCACCTGAGTTCACCTACAGTAATTGTGGAAGCCTAATATCTGATGTACAAACTAAATAAGAGGACAAAAGGACAGACCTATATGAACAAGACATTGATGCACCAACATACCACTTTTGTCTCAAAACCATGCTTAATAATGTAAAACAGAAGCTTAGACAGGTCATACACGCGACACTCTGTCTTCTTGTGGTATTTATCAGTGGTAGGTTTTCTTAAAATTGAATAATGAATAAAAAAATAACAGCCTGGAGAAGCTGTTTTATAGCTAAATTTGATGTTTAACCTCTAAGTGTGACCCTGACTTCGTGGGTAGGAAGACATTTTTTACACATGAAATGCCAAGTCCTAAGGGTTGTAATTGGGGGTAGGAATGATTATTGTAAAATTCATCAATATATGGAAAAGTTATGAATGGAACAGGAATTTTCCAAGCTTTTTCAAAGCCCAATTTGATTTTTGAGCATGACTTGGACCTTAGAGGTATGGAGATGGTTGTTACAATTGAAATGCTCTCTCCTCCTGGTTGTTATTTGTGGTATGTTATCTTTAATAGCATGATGAAAGACAATGTTTCAGTCCGAACAAGCTTTACTCCAAATTTTGAAATTTGACCATTACAGTTGAAGTAGGGAAACTAGTTTTACATGCATTTGGTCATCTTTTGATGGATTCCATATGTGTCAAAATATTAAAAAAAATCTATCAATATATGGCCGAGTTATGGTAGAGTAAGGAATTTTGAAGCTGGTGTATGGCAAAAAATTGACATTTGGCCTCTACGCGGGACCTTAAACTTAGAAGATGGGAGAAAGTTTGTAACACGGTTTAATTTTGTGACAAGTCATTTTGAAATTCCACAATATATGGCAAAGATATGATTTTTTTGGCCAAATTTGACATTTAAACACTTGACCTTAGAGGTACAAAGAGGGATGCTACACATGGCATGTCATCTTATAATTTGTGCAAAGTTATTTCAAAGTCCATCAAGATATGGCAAAGTTATGGCTGAGACAGGAGATTTCTTACAGACAGACAGATGTAAAGAAGGAGATTGAATTGCTACATGCTGCCTTATTTGAAAGGAGGCATACAAATATTAAAACTTTGCTTACCAATAAAACACAAATGGTACACGAAAGTGTATAAAACTGAACTATCATGAATAACATTGCAGTCAAAGTGGAGTAACTGAGTCAATCCTATTTTCAATATTAATGAGAGTTGTGTCAGTTGTTACAAAAGCTCAATTTATGACTGAAGGGAAAACAAGATTATTCTAAGATTTTACCTGGTGACCAAGTTTTGAAAGCACATACTTCGGACATATACTCAACTCACATATTGTTCAATTTATAATTATTGCCCTAAGAGTGGTAACAAGTTTGTTGGAAGACTTGACCTGGTGACATAGTTTTTGGATGCATATGACCCAGACTGAACATATTTAGATAAACAGATTTAAGTTTTTATACCATTTGACTCCATTATACAATTTAACAGTTAAAAAACACAACTGCTAAAATAAAAATATTGATTAAACTAGAGCTTTGTCACAGACGTGACGTATACCCCCGCATACTGCATTGACACAGAATATTTTGTATCCTGTCTTCACAAAACAAGAGAAGCTAATTTATGGCAATTTTTAAGAATTATTATGCCATTATCATTTATGGCCATTTTGACCTTTGAACTCTTGAATTCTTTCGCATAAAACGCCGTCCAATGACTCATTTATGGCCATTTTTGACTTTTGAACTCCAAGTTTGACCTTGACCTTGGAGATATCGACGTAATTCTTGCGCATGACACACTGTCTAATGATTGTGATCAAATGCATCATGTAATTTTAAAATCTCACAATGAATGACATAGTTATGGCCAGGACAAGATCATTAATGGCCATTTTGACCTTTGAACTCAAAGTGTGACCTTGACCTTGGAGATATCGACCTAATTCTTTCGCATGACACACCGTCCAATGACTGTGAACAAATGTACGGAGTAATTTTAAAATCTCACAATGAATGACATAGTTTATTATGGCTGGGATAAGATCATTTATGGCCATTTTTTGACCTTTGAACTCAAAGTGTGACCTTGACGTTAAAGATATCGACGTAATTCTTTCGCATGACACACCGTCCAATGATGGTGAACAAATTTTATTCTTATAAGTTATCTTTAATTTATTTTTAATATATTGCTATGATCTTAACTGTCTTGATATTATAATTGTATCACATGCCCAAATTACTTCGTTTTTAACATGTTAAAATAATCATGTTTATTGTATTCATGAGGTTAATTAATTGATTTAGTTATTTTAATTGATCTCAACTCTAGGATGATACTGTTTGTTTATCTAATGTAAATTTTATGTAATGTTCAATTGTCTATGTGTTATATGCATGTTGATATATTATTCAGTCAATAGCAATACATCGCTAATGTTATACTTGTTCTGTACAAACTGACTAAAAATAAAATTTTATTTGTATTTGATTTTAAAATCTCACAATGAACGACATAGTTATGGCCAGGACAAACTCCTTTATGGCCATTGTTTACCTTTGAACTCAAACTGTGACCTTGACCTTGGAGATATCGACGTAGTTCTTTCCCATAACACACTGTCCAATGATGGTGAACAAATATGCCAAATGATTTTAAAGCCTCACAATAAATAACAAAGAAAAGGCCCGGACACGCTCATTTATGGGCATTTTGACCTTTGAACTCCAAGTGTTACCTTGACCTTGAAGATATCAACATACTTTTTTTGCATGACACACCGTCCCATGATTGTGAACAAATGTACCAAGTCATTTTAAAATCTAACGATAAATGACATATTTATGGCCCGGACAAACGTTTGGTTTAAAACGCACTAAGTGACCCCGTGACCTAGTTTTTGACCTGGCATGACCCATATTCAAACTTGACCTAGACTTTATCCAGATACAACTTCTGACCAAGTTTGGTGAAGATCAATTGAAATTTTTGAGACAGACAGACCGACCGACTGACAGAGTGACTCCTTTATAGCCCCTATAACCAATTCTAATGGGGGTATAATTATTGAAATGAGAAAATGTAAATTTGCAAACTGTGATGATATAAATTGATAAGTATCAGATAAATTAATAGATGACTGTGTAAGACATCAAATGGCTTTCACTACAACAACAACAAACAATCATACCACGAGGATCTATCTTCCTTGAAATTTCTTTCATAATTAACCGTCTCATAAGTCAAGACTATAATTCATATTGATGTTTAAAGGAAAAAAACTCAACTTATGTCTGAGTATTTACGGTATGTACAGTGTAGGAACATAATTTGGTCTTCATATATTTCTCTATTTAAATTCTTCTGCATATAGAAAAGGATCTAGGCTGGATGTTCCTGCCCTATAAACATCATGGTTATACCATGTTATGATCCTATGCAACAGATTTAAGCATGCCTTAATGAACCCAAGAATGTACACACAAGATAACATTAAAGCTGCTAACCAAACTTTTAAACAATTTATAACTTTAGAGCTCCAACTTTTATTGTTTGGTAAGCTAGTTATCAGGAAATTATCAGAAGAGTGAGCGAAAAAGCTCTCAACTAGATAATGTCAAAATTTAACAAGTGATGTGTTTGTGAAACACTATGTCCCCTTTTGAGCGATTTTGACCCATATATTTGTCCTTTGACCTTGAAGGATGACCTTGACCTTTCACCACTCAAAATGTGCAGGTCCATGAGATACACATGCATGCCAAATATCAAGTTGCTATCTTAAATACTGCAAAAGTTATGACCAAGGTTTAAGTTTTGGGACAGAATGACACACACACAGACAGGCCAAAAACAATATACCCCCTCTTCTTCAAGGAAGGGGTCATAAAAATGCTTTCACATAAACATAAAAAAAAGCTACTCACTGGACAACACAGAACAGGTTCATGTTGGCATTGTACACAGTGAAGTCAATGAAGAGAACACGGGTGCCCCTTCTTATCCATCTCTCATTGAACAGTTAATTGATAATCTCCTCTGACTCATCCTTGCGCCTTGTCAGATCCTGCACGTAACCGGCCCCAGTATCTGACCCCAGTAGCTGGAACCATCTAGTTCGTTTTCAGAACGATAGTACCAGCTGAAACACAAATGACTTTTCATGAAAAAAAAATAAAAAATCTATAAGTTTACTTATAGATTTAAATTATATTTGAGGTTATTGATTTATTTGGAGAAGTAAGCAAAAATACTGTAAAGAAAGTATATTTATTTGGATACAAGAATGAACATATTTGAATAGCAATTTACTTTATATAACAAACCCATAGGCCCTAAGGCGCTCACAAGAGACCCCACGGCATTATACTGTTCTAATAAGGGAGTGTTCACACTTGACCCAGTTTTGGAGATTTCATTGGGACAAATGTTTGGACCAAGTTTAATTCAGATTTGATTCTAAATGTGGCCTTTAGAGTGTTCACATGCTTTTTCTTTAATTTGACCTAGTGTTTTACCCTACCTGACCAAGTTTCAAACTAGGCTGATAAATAATTGGGACAAATGTTCTTGCCAAGTTTCATTTAAATTAGGCAATAAATGCCTTTACAGTGTTCATAAAGCAAAAGTTGACAATGCATGACGCACATAAATGACAGACAAAAGGCAATCAAAAAAGCTCACCATGAGAATGTTGTACTCAGCTGAGCTAAAAATGTAAGACATTTGTTAACGCTTTGCATGCTGGGAAATTTGTCGTCTGCTAAAATGTTGTCTGCTAAATTTCTAAAATTAGCATTTTCTTCGATTTTTTTCAAAGAATACTATCAGAATAGCAAGCAGTTTGGATCCTGATGAGACGCCACATTCTGTGGCGTCTCATCTGGATCCAAACTGTTTGCAAAATCCGGTTCCAGCGCTCAAAGGGTTAAACAAGAGACTAGATAAAAAAAAAAGCACATACGCAGTGTAGTTGTCCTTTTTACCGAAGGCCTCCTTGTTTTCAACACTCTCGGAGTAGGATTCGTAACACTCACGAATCACGTCCTTAAAGTCGTCATGGACGACACATGAGTTGCTGTGAACCTGCAGTTGCCGAATGCGAGGGACGCCAAGCAGCTTGTTCTCGTAGTAGATGTAGCCGAGTTGTTCATCTGGGACGGTCTGGTTATTGTACCACGACTCCCAGTACAGGCCATCCAGCAAGGGCTCCTTGGCAAACTGGACAGAAAGATTACAGTATAAGAGTCATGCTCTATGAAAAAAGAGTTTAATGCATGTGCGTAAAGTGTCGTCACAGATACGCCTGTGCAGACTGCACAGGCTAATCAGGAACGACACTTTCCGCCTAAACTGGATTTTCATCAACAAGAGTCTTCCTTTAAACAAAACATACAATAAAAACGAAAAGTGTCATCCCTGATTAGCCTGTGCGGACTGTACAGGCTAATCTAGGACGACACTTTACGCACATGCATTAAACCCCCTTTTCACAGAGCGAGGCTCATATATTCCATTGCAAAGTGCCGTTATTAACAGAGGTGAGTGTACTTAAACAATCTCAACTTTCATTTAAATTCTGCTCCAATAATTCATGGCTGTAACTTCTATTATTATACGCCCGTATAAAATACGGGACGTATTATGTGAAACCCCTTGGCGGGCGGGCGGGCGGCGGGCGGAAGGCATCACTTTGTCCGGACTCTAATTCAAATTGTATTCATCCGATCTTCACCAAACTTGGTCAGCAGTTGCATCTAGTTGATATATAGGCCAAGTTCGAATATGGGTCATGCCGGGTCAAAAACTAGGTCATAGGGTCAATTAGTGCATTTTCAACGGCGCCACTTTGTCCGGACTCTAATTCAAATAGTTTTCATCCGATCTTCACCAAACTTGCTCAGAAGTTGAGTCTAGACAATATCTAGGCCAAGTTGGAATATGGGTCATGCCGGGTCAAAAACTAGGTCATGGGGTCACTTAGTGCATTTCAAGGATTTCATGGTGTCCGCTCTCTAAATGAAGTAGTTTTCACCCGATCTTCACCAAATTTGGTCAAAAGTTGTGTCTATATGATATGTAGGTCAGGTTTAAATATGGGTCATGCCGGGTCAAAAACTAGGTCACGAGGTTACTTAGTGCATTTCAAGCATTTAGCATGGTGTCCGCTCTCTAATTGAAGTAGTTTTCATCTGATCTTCACCTAATTTGGTTACAAGTTGTGTCTAGATGATATGTAGGTCAAGTTCGAATATGGGTCATGCCCGGTCAAAAACGAGGTCACATGGTGCATTTAAAGCATTTAGCATGGTGTCCGCTCTCTAATTGAAGTAGTTTTCATCTGATCTTCACCAAATTTAGTCAGATGTTACATCTAAATGATATCTAGGTCAAGTTCAAATATGGGTCATGCCAAGTCAATAACTAGGTCTTGAGGTCACTTAGTGCATTTCAAGCATTGAGCATGGTGTCCAAAACCTTCGAACGGGCGTATCTTGTGACAGTTTGGCACTCTTGTTGAACATATTTTAATATTTCAGTCTATGTTAATATTTTCAATTTCTTAATAAAATCAGCAATATACCTGAAATCCCAAACTAGACCATTTTTTATCACAATTACACAAATTCAGATGAGTCTAGTGCCTATTACAAATATGCATATTACAAATAAATATAGAGGTAAACGTGTGTACGAATATTCCCTTCTATAACAGAATCTTCAAGCATCTAAACTTAGAAACACCAGTCTGTGAGTACCTTCCAAAAGTCCTCCACGCTGGTGATGGTACGAAAGCTCCCACCTCCGTCCTTGACGGTTGAATCCAGGAAAAGGTCTGACATGACCTTTGTGTAGTAGTACATGGAGGTCCCAGTCATGCCAAAGGTCACTGGAATCACAAATGGCTATGACATGAAATTTACTTTAGCTTTGAAAGAACTTATATGAGTGATAGATATATAGCAATACTATTGCAGTCATTTAATTATAACACCCTAGTCATGAGTCAAGGGTGACTATTTTATTTTAATGCTCTATCTCATACAAAAGTATCTATGTGTTGACATAAAATCTATGAGTTGAGCATCACTCTGTGAAAACGGGGTTTAATGCATGTGCGTAAAAAATTGTCCCTGATTAGCCTGCGCAGTTGACACTTTCCGTTTTAATGATATTTTTCGTTTAAATAAAGTCTCTTCTTAGCAAAAATCCAGTTTTTGCGGAGACTGAACAGGCTTATCTGGGACAACCACTTCGCACATGCATTAAACCCCCTTTTCAAAACGCAATTAACAATTATAAACTGTAATGTAGACTAGTTAATTTCCCATGCTACAAATAAACGAATATTCGTACAGTTTTAAACATAAACCATTCTTCTCACCAATACAGAGGATGATGAGGAAGGCCAGGTAGATGATCAGCTCCCTCAGGGTGGTTTTCACGTGCAGCTCTCGGTCCGCGGTCACATCCTCAGTCTGGCGGGTGGCCCACATCGCTATCAAATATCAAGCAAGGGGCTATCAAATATCAAGCAAGGAACCGGGCTATCAAATATCAAGCAAGTGACCAGGGATTTGAGTACCGGTACTAACAATTAACTTAGTTTTGACAATCAAGAATCGAGCTAATAACCAAAGCATTGCACTTAAGTGACCACGGGTTTGAGTAGATCACATTACTTTTAGACGCAAACTACTTACAATTAACTTAGTTTCGAAAGTCAAGAATTGAGCTAATAACCAAAGCATTGCACTTAAGTGACCATGGGTTTGAGTAGATCACATAACTTTTAGACGCAAACTACTTACAATTAACTTAGTTTTGACAATCAAGAATTGAGCTTATAACCAAAGCATTGCACTTAAGTGACCAGGGATTTGAGTAAATCATATTACTTTTAGACGCAAACTACTTACAATTTACTTAGTTTTGACAATTAAGAATTGAGCTAATAACCAAAGCACTGCACTTAAGTGACCAATATTTGAGTCAGTGCCCCAGATAAGCTGCGTATCTGCGTTTTTCACCCTATTAAATTGTTTGAAAACGCAAAGACATTCAATATAATGCGTATTGAAAACGCAATCAATTTGACATTTACGCTTATTCTTAAAATTTGATGCGTACGATACAAGTCTCGATCGAAAATGCTTTGCTCAATTTCGGTAATTTCTCATTGGAAAAAATATCGTACGGCGACGAAGATTTTATTCATTCGAAAGTTAGCAAGCGCCTTGATGAGGGAGGAGCAAAAAAGTCGAAGTTATTCAAACGCTATGCAGACTAAATTTCATGCAAATTAAGCGTCTGACCAAAATATTTACGACGTGCATGTATTTGTAAAGCGTCTGTACTTTCAGTTTCTATAACGGTGCGTAATAAAAATGTCTAAGCGAGGTCGAAAGAAGTCCGCGATTGTTGCTCTAAATATATGTCGATCGCAAACTTTTTTCCAACCAAGTACAAACAACAGAATAATTTGTGTTATTGATTTGTTAGAAACTGTGTATGCAGCAGTTGAAAGTAGCGAGTTGACATCCCAAAAACATGACGGAAAGTCCGTAATTAAAAAACCCTGTAAAAAGTAGAACAAAATCATATCCCAGGTTAGACATTGTTGGCGTTGATGGGACAGAGAAACAAAAAGTTGAAATGTGCATACTGCACCCAGTCTGTGCAACAGAAGTAAAGCAGCAATGATTTTGAGGTATAAATGTTAATAACTATGTTCACACTATTTAAAAACTGAAATCACTCTATTTTTCAAAATCAATGGGTGAAAACCCTATTACCCAAATAATTATCTGGGGCACTGATTTGAGTAGATCATATTACTTTTAGAAGCAAACTACTTACAATTTACTTAGTTTTGACAATAAAGAATTGAGCTAATAACCAAAGCACTGCACTTTAGTGACCAGGGATTTGAGTAGATCATATTACTTCTAGACGCAAACTACTTACAATTTACTTAGTTTTGACAATCAAGAATTGAGCTAATAACCAGAGCATTGCACTTCAGTGACCATGGATTTGAGTAGATCATATAACTTCTAGACACAAACTACTTACAATTTACTTAGTTTTTACAATCAAGAATTGAGCTAATAACCAGAGTATTGCACTTAAGTGACCATGGATTTGAGTAGATCATATTACTTCGAGACACAAACTACTTACAATTTACTTAGTTTTGACAATAAAGAATTGAGCTAATAACCAGAGCATTGCACTTAAGTGACCATGGATTTGAGTAGATCATATTACTTCTAGATGCAAACTACTTACAATTTACTTAGTTTTGACAATAAAGAATTGAGCTAATAACCAAAGCACTGCACTTTAGTGACCATGGATTTGAGTAGATCATATTACTTCTAGATGCAAACTACTTACAATTTACTTAGTTTTGACAATCAAGAATTGAGCTAATAATTGCAGTTAACTCAAAGTAAATAATCTACCTTGTCACACTGAATTTGAAGCATGACTTTGTGTTTCCATATAAAAAAACATGAACATTATAAGTATGGTACTTGTGGTAGTTTAAATAGATTTATACAATTCAATAGTACCTCAATTAGGAAATAATTCTGAAATTCAACAATCAACAACAATCGGGAGTTTTAAGGGTGGTAATATTGCAGTTATTTACATCTAAACATGGTCAGAACATGTGTCACTAGAACATAATAGGTTTTCATAATAACTATGTCTGTTACATGTATACAATGTGAGATGTTCCTGATGACACTGCACTATCAGAAGTCAATGTTTATGAATCTATCAACAAACCCAGTCCCTAACCAAGTGTTGAACCAAACATAAATGTCATTTGCCACAAATATCTGACAAATGCAATCATTAGTGCTGATTGTGCAAGGGACTTAAAAAGCAGGCCCTGGACAAATGTTTAAAAGTATCCGCACTAATCAGCCCGTATTTACAAACACACAGCCATACATAAAGCCTGCCCGACAGAGTTCTGTGGCTCACTTCTTTATCCCTATTTGATCTAAGACAAAATCAATACATTATTGAATACCTTTGAACGCTGGGTACAATTATTACATTCAGGCCTGATATGACAGGTGCTTTTTAAATGGACCATAGTCACTGTAAATTAATAATTTAAGTTTTAAAACCCCAATGGAAACAACTTGAGTTTCCATATCTGGTAGTTTAAACTTGTAATATCTGTTAGATTAAACTTGCGATGTGTAAATATTTGAAGAAAAAACCCAGTTAGTTATATAAATTAGTAAATATACATACGGATGAGTGTTTATTTGTATAATCTCCTAACTTTTTATTCCAGTAAATTATCTGACTTGCATCATTTTTATTAAAATTTTACAAAGGATAACTTCAAACGCATATTTTATGTCATACTGATGGTGCAAATTTATAAAAAAAAAAATAAAAAAATGTAGAAACATACAAACTCAGATTTAAACTCAGACATTCATTATTTTGACAGCTTAAAATGTTATTTGATCCTTGATTTTGTTTAGCTTTAAGTCATTAATGCCTTATGTTCACAATCTATTGCATTGATGATCCAAATTTTTATATAATGACATTGCTTCTTCATTTTTATTACAACAAACATGTTCGATGAATTTCACATATTAACATGTATGTAGATATAAGTATGATATTTAACTTTTTTAAGAATAACCTTTTTATTTAAGTTGTAATTTCTTTTCTTTTTTTATCAATAAACAATGTAGTAATTAATGTATTGAAACTGTGATATAATCATAAACTGGTTCATTCACAAAGTAAAAACTGCTTATTTAAATAATTAAAATACCATGGCCTTCTATCATTTATATGAGGATATTTTTGCACTTTATTTTTAGAGTAGAATAAATGTTGTTTTTTTTGTACCAATTGAGTCCAAATCAAGAAATTGAAGGTCATTTGACAGTTGTGCAAGAATTGGTTTTCATGTTTTTAAAAACAAAGAAGGCTTTACCCTTTGCATGCTGGGATATTTGTCGTCTGCTAAAATGTCGTCTGCTGAATTTCTAAAATTAGCATTTTTTCGCTTTTTTTTTTTAAAGAATACTAT
>VMBQ01016116.1:0-10920 GCA_007657795.1 Dreissena rostriformis | reverse complement strand
ATTATTTATTATAAATGTTTATGAATAAAGTATATACATACGGCACATATATGTAGTTGCCATAGTTTAGTTTAAATATTTTTATATAAGCTCGATTGCATCGGAAGCATAAGGCTTATTGAAACGCACTCGAGTCCGTTACGTAGGTAGAACCAGTACTTGGTGTCTTTTGGGGAGATCTAAAGAACGCTCCCATAGTGGGGATCGAACCGGGACCTCCCGGTCACTAGGCAGACATCATATCCACTACGCCAATTACGGTTAAGACACGTGTATCGTTATGTTGTGCAAGGAGGTGCACATTTAAAGAATTGATTGTATAAAATTTAGATTTTATTATAATAATACATTTCTGAACAAATAACGAGCAGCTTCAACATCAGTTTATAACTGTTGTGTCAAAACAATAACCAAAGGCACATCATTGACACTGTTACGAGAATAGTTATTACTTCAAAAACATGTTTCAACACAACGTAATTATGTCGTTTTCATTTTTTTCAGGCTAGATGCTTTAGAGAGACAAACGGTAAGTCATTTGCATCCATGTTCCTTACAAATAGTTTACTAGACTTTAAACACACGAATATTGTACATTTAGAAAGCTCAGTCCTTTATTACGCTTGAATATACAGAATATAACGGGCATAACTCTGTATTGATAATAATAAAAAAAACATATTCATTTATCAAGTTATGCAAAGCAGTGTCGAAAACAAAAACACTAGAAACTGCTACGTATTAAACCAATAATGTCTTAAACCAACAAAAGAAATTTATTGCATCGATTAATCGGTGTAAAATGCTTACAAACGTCATAAAAGACTTTTAGAAACATTCATTTAACATTACAGGTCAAGAACAACGACATGCTAATAAAGAACATGTAAGTAATGTATTACATATTTCAGTCACTCTGTTATAAGTTTTTTTTTTTAGATAATCATACGTATGTGTACGTCTGCCATGTCGCATAGCAGTACAACATGACTAAACAAATAAAATCAATGTGTATTTCTCATATATACGTTATTTTAGAGTTGTGATATTGATATTGCGATACTGCGAAATAATGAACCAGAACCTTCAAATAATACACGGTGAAGAAATAACGTTAAACAGGTTTAATTTGATCATTTTGATCGACAATTATCAATGTGTGTTTTTTTTTTTACGAAAAATTGAAAGTATTACAGTGATTATTTAATATTAATAATTTATCTTAATTTTATGTAAAGAATATAATTCATGTTAATCCTAACATGATGATCGCTGATAAGTATAAAGCCCATCAACAGAAATATCGTTGTTGAACTATTTAATATAAACAAAGCAAACGGAAATTCAAAAAAGGCAAAAAAACAATGTTAACTGTTCGCAATATATACCGTAATTGAAAAATAACGCTTCTCAAGCATTTAATTTCATACCTTAAATATATGTTGTATAATTAAGAATTATTTAACAATAACCAATTAGTTTGTATTAAGCATACATGTCTGCACATAAATTGGCGTAGAAGCGTCTTCAATCGTCAGTTCAGAATGTTAATTGCATAAAATTGTCCAAAAAGCAGTTAGTTAAAAAACCATGCACAAACAAGATCTTGTTTAATACTTTGACATTGCTCCTTTCACAAAACGTAATTAGGCTGTGTTGTTTGTTTTCAGAAAGAAGCTATTGAAATCAAAGGTAAGTTAGCGGCAAATATATATTTCCTGGCCCATTTATACCTAGTGGACTCTCCCATCCTTCTAAATTGGATCAATTCATTTCCAAAATTAGGGACGTCTGGTATATTTATTTCTAATTTTAGATTATTTCTTACAGAAATTCCTTTAAGGTAAGAGTGTAGACCCTGATGAGACGCCGCATTATGCGGCGTCTCATCTGGGTCTACGCTGTTTGCCAAGGCCTTTTTTCTAGACGCTAGGCATAAATTGGTTAATGTTCAACGAGTCTGTTGCCAATAAAATACATTGACATGTTTCGGTTTTCACAGTAACGTGTGCGTTTTATATTTAAAGAGAAGCGTATGATGCTGATTATTCTTCTTATTATAAGATGTGCGCATGTGTCTATGTTTGAAAGCATAAGCGGAACTTGGTAAATATAAATTACACTTATCAATATATTTTGTGATGTAGTGCAAATCTCCACAATAAACCAGTAATCTCCCAAAGTAAGTATTTAAACTATTCCCAGAATTGTTTGGAGTACATTTAACCGGCAATCATCGTTCACAAAACCCAATTAAAATGTGAGAATTGGTAAGTCGAACGTTAGTTTAGCACCATTCGGTGCTATGTGTGTTCTTTAAATAAATAAGGTTTGCAATCCCAAGCCATGTTTGCTTGTAAACTATCAACACGAAATATTTTAGCTCAAAACCTCTATCCATCCTCAATGTATTGAGCAGGAACCGTTTCTATGTTAATTAACAGTGACATAGAACTGTATGATCGCAAAATGCAGGCTCATTTTAGTTCTGCGTCTTCTTCCAAATTTAAGTTATTGGGTGGGAACCATTTTGCCACTTAAAGTAACAGTGAACATGCCCTTGAATAGTTTAGTCTCAAATATGGGATTTCTAAATACATTGGCGCAAATTATCATCACATCAGGACGACCTGTCGCGTTCAACAGACACCAAGGCCAAATGGGACACTTGAAATTTGGGCGTTTCGAGTATTAAATTATACATGCATTGATATAGCGAAAGATGTGAGTGTCCGGCCTTTAACTTTATTTAAAATGATGAGATTTTAAAATAAATTCGCAAAAATTATAATTACTTTACCATCTTTATAATATTTACTTATTGCTGTGTAAAATGTTCAGATGATTGTTTCTGTCACACGGCGCTAATTTCTGTGTCCACTGTCAAATAGCGGGGGCATCCGTGTTTTATGGATACATTTCTATATTGAATATATCAACGGTTGTTTTTTTTTAATTCTGTTTTATTCGGTAAAACTGTAAAACTGTAACAAGTCCCTTCAAACCAAGTTTATCTTCTGCAAGTATATAGCATACATAATTTCGGAAATAACATTTTCCTTACTTTTGTATTTAAGTATTTAGAGTAAAGTTAATACATAATGGCGAGATATAATGTGGAATTGGAATATTTGTAAACATTGTAAACACAGTATGTTGTGATGAGAATGCGTGCTATATTCATATATTCTATATTTTGTATGAGCCATGAACTAAGGGGATTATTGTTAAGTAATAATATTCATGTAGATACATGTATATTGAGAGAAATTAATAAACTGTAGTGTTAATCTTATCGCGTATGAATATATATATATAATGTGTTATCCGGCCTATTAACTAGTGAGAAAGGAAAAAATGTATCGCCAATCTTGTCTTCCGTGTTTCTGAATGCCCTCATATATTCATTGAATTGGTGACTTTTATTTTGACCCAGCGTTACTGACTCATGCTTTCTGCATATCGTCCAAATGACTTACCGTTCGGTGAAGTATGATAAAAATTAATGAAAATCGTTCAATGGAGATATTGACTAGACACGAAAATAGATTCAAACTTTTGATCCTCAAGTATGACCTTGACGTTGTGCCGGGATGATTGACTCATGCCTTTTGCACATCCTGTAAATGACATTAACATTGTAGACTAGTTTCATAAAAATTCTGAAATGGGTATATGAGATATCGACCGGACACGAACATAGAAGCTCAAAGGTTTGACTGTGAATCATGATCTTGATCTTTGAATACACGTTTCTTACTCATGCATTCTGTATATCTCAGTGACATTAACAGTGTGGCCAAATGTCATGAAAATCTGTTAATGGGTATACGAGATTTATACCAGACACACAAATAGAGGCTCTATTTTTTATTTTAGGCTTTTGACCTTTAGCAGTCGTGACTTACTCTTTCCTTATGCAAATTCTCTCTTTGACCTAAACAATGTAGGAAATTTCGTGAAAATCCTTTATATAGACTCAGACTGCTTCTCCTCTACTATAATAGTAGAGGAGAAGCAGTCCGTGGACTGTGGCTTAAATAAAATCTCATAAATTAACGTAATACATATACCCCCAAAATGATTAAACGGAGGATCATTATTCATAGTCTTGCATGTTATTTTATAGTTTGAATAATATTTCTTGGTGCAACCTATTTTGACTTGTTCGTTTTTGCCGCCTTTATAAAACTTTCAGAGTTAATGATGTTTTTCTTTAAAAACTAAATATTTCTTATAAGAATAAAATATTGACATTAATTGCATTAGTATTCGTGCTACTGTATGCGCTAAGGATGAATTTTTTAAATACTAAAGAAACATTCATTATGCGTTTGAATACATATTTGCTAGATCTCAATACGTGTGTCTGATATAATTTTGATTTATTTTCGCGCGTATTTTCTGACAATGTTTTTTTTTTAAATTGTCTGACAAAACATAATCGCGTATATTGACAAAAACTAAAGGATCAATTACGCTATTTTAACTAGTCGAAAATAGGGTGGTATTTGGTCGCATTATTATCGGTGCATATCTATAACAAGGCAAAATTAGTGTCAAATAAGGTATGGGTCTTAACTATTCTATTTTACGACAAAAAATGAAAGCAATATTAATTAGAAACCAATTGTCGTTTAAAAGCAGTTCTTGTTTAAAACATGTGTTTTCTGGTTATTTGTATCAAATTACGACCGAGCCCAAAATAACACGTGCTTTGGTCAAATTTGTATTTTCCAACGTTTCCGCTCACTCCGTGTTCAATGTAAAAATGGTTATTCGGATTCGTTGGGGATACATAATCTAACACCCTTGTAATTCAGTAGCTTACAATGTACATGATACACGTATGCACGTACACCGTATAAATTGCTACAAATACAAACATCCAAATAGTTATATAGAGGATATTTGTTGGATTCGGTGGATTATCGATTTTAATTCACGAGTGATCATAGAAATTAATATTTTCACGAGTGGCGCAGCCACGAGTGAAAATATATATTTTCTATGATCACGAGTGAATTAAAATCGATATTCCACCGAATCCAACAAATTTTCTTTTTTATTTCATGCTTTTTTCACAGTTAATATACATTGTTAAAGAGTTCAACTAAAGAATGTCGTTGGGATAATGACGTCATTTCGTCAAAATAATGACGTCATTTCACAGTAAACAGTGAAAATTATCGATAATTTTCACTGATAATTTTCATTGTTTGAAACAGTGAAATTATCAGTTTTAATTCACTGATATTTCTCTATAAACCACCGGAAAGCATTAAATAAATGTCTTTTACAACCAGTCGCCTTGATGGATTTATGGAGTTCAATGGAAAATGGAATATGATTAGATAATGAACATGACTTTGATTGTATTTAAAGCCTTTAATTGATTTTGGTTGTTAAGGATGGGGCCGGGCGTTTGTTTGCTATACTGCCAAAGCTGTGTTACATATGATTATAACAAATCTAGAATCACGCAAGTTATTTTTATGGAAAGTGATGATTAATTTAGATCGCTAAAACAAACGCATTAATGAGTAAATTATTTTTTTAAGAAAAGTTCCGGCTCAGAGAGTGACGACGAATCAGCGTAGACATGTCTGCAAAAAGGTGCCTGTGGTCTTGGTTGTTTACCAGAAACCATGCGTAAGAGAGACGGCAGAACAGTTGCTGATCAATTCTTGTATAGTATTAAAGATATGTCATTATGTTACGTATTTGAACAGTTTTATATGAGTACTGTACAAGTTGAATCATTGCATTTCATTATGTAAGTTACAATACTAAATAAACAGAAAGTATGACCTTAGTTTTCCATATTGATATTCTTGTCTCGAAACAAATGAATACAACAAGTTTAACATAATTTAAACTAATATGTCTTGATAAATATTGAAAAACGAAAATTTAATCGATGAAGTACTTTGAAGTAAGAAAGTGATTTACAGATCATTTGTGTTCAGCAAAAATTATTCGATCACTTCTCGACGACAAATGTAAAGATACAACTAACCATGAACTGGTTGTAAGTGTACTGTATCGGATTTACAATATAACATTTTATCGCAATACCTTTACTAATTTTGCAAGACAATGTTCATACTTTCAATATGTAAGAAACTAAATGTATTTGTGTTAAAGAAAATAACCCTCTAAATGTAGTGCTTTTTAACTGCGATTATGTTTTGTTATTGACATTTGTTTCGGTTTTCCTTTAGGAATTGAAAAATTGTGTATAACTTTTAACCACAGATTTATACGTCATAACAAGTAAGTGTTGTATAATTTACTTCTTATCAAGTGTTTGTTGTTTGTTTTGTGGGCTTGTGCGTGTGTTTACGTGTGCGCGCGTGTGCGTGCGTGTGTGCGTGTGTGTGTGTGATATACTAAGTGCATATCTCTTTGTAAGAATGCCTGGTATATGACAAAATACCAGTATGTGGATTCATAGAATGATGCAACTTTATGTTTGTGTGTGTATACTTATCGTTTTATGTACATAATTTTCCGAAAAAAAATCGTAGACATACATTTATGTATATGTTCTGTTTTGTGTACGTGTGTAGTACTGATATGATTTTTTTTATTAGTAGTATCTAAAATCGGACATAAAAGTCTTGAACAATATTGCAATATATTTTCAGCTCGCGATAGTAAATAATCGAAAACAATTAAAATCATATTAACATTTAATCATTAAAGCAAACTGATGCAGTTTATGTTTCTTTAACATTAAAATCGATGTCCGAAACAAACTAAAGTTGTTGTTTTTTCGTTGTTGTTTTTATTTGAAATTAAATGAAAATTTAACATTTTAATAAAATTAATTCAAAACGCTTTATTAAAACAAAACCTTCGACGAAACGTGCACTTGACATCGTTTTATTAACTGTCAAATACATTATTGTGTAGTAATGTGTTTTAGTTTGTGTTGATGAATAGCTGTTTTATTGCTTCTATTATAACAAATTATGTTTTTGCATGTTTATTTTCATTTTTTTTTTTTTATAAATTATTATTTTTATATATTAACTGCAGTGAAAGTTAGGTGTGTGTAGTTGTCGCATCAGTTGAACATCAGTTATCAGTTGAAATAAGCAATGATATTGTTTGCTTAAGGATTTAGCAAGAATAAATGTTTTCATTGTTCAGACACACTTTTGTATCGATTATTGAATGTGAACATATTATGAGAAAATATTTAGAAAGGTTATGCTGTTGATATAGATACTTTCTATCAGCTACTATTTAGCGTTTGTGAGATTAAATCAATTATAATCTATAGTTAGGAAGAGTATAAATTGAACGGATCTACTTATATTTTATGATTATTAACATGAAAGTATAAACCATAATTAAACAAGCTGTTGAGTATGACATAACACTTCTTTTGATAAACATAAATGCGTGGCTCGATTTGCCTCGTTTTGCAAATAGTAGTTTTAATGTAATGTTTATCATGGATTACATGGGCTTGGAATTTGAGTAAAATTTGTATGATTTGCGTGTTACGCTTAATGTGTATACTTGTGTTGTTTTTGGTATTTTTGCGTTTTTTTTAATGGTATCTGTAGTAATGTTGAATACTTGTATGTGCCGTGTCAAGAGTTTAATGGCTGTTGTACCATAGATATACCAAATAGGACCATATTCTAAATATCATATATGGTATACCTACACACAACACAAACATGACAAGAAGGCCATTGAAACATAAATATTTTATTGTGCATTATTATTGATCGCATTGGTCGTTGAAATCCTTTGTTTAAAATTAAACCACTATAATCCAACACGAAGAAAAAGTAAATTGCTACGAATATCATCGTAAGTTATTTTTTAACATTTCCTGTAAAATATTATATTTTTTACGTACATGTAATTCGAAGTGAAATAAAATAAGTAGTTGTTTACAAATGAAAATCGTTTAGTTTGTAGTGTTGAAGTCAATACTTTAATTAACTAGATTAACCTGTGATTACATTATGACATAAAGCAAATGTGTTCGATCACACAAGCGCATTTATTTGTCATTTATCTGCATATTGTCATTGAGTGATGTATACAATTTGCTGCAACTGTAGAGTAAATTTTCGACATTTACACTCAAATACAAATTGATGTGGATCTATATAACTTATACGGTAGTTTTATGTTGTTTGCGATTACAAGCAAGTCACCACTAAAAAGACGCGAATAGCGATAGGATTTACAACCTCCCGCTATGAAATACGTTTATTTTATGTTTGTTTGCGATAATGGCAAACTATATTGTTTAATTATCTGTTAATACTGAATATTCATTTTAATTGTTTATTGTTGCTTTAAGGTTGCTTGTATATTTTGTCTTGGTAATCGGATTTTTGTAATGTTTAGCTACAAAACGTGTTAGTATGTTTAAAAAGAGACCATTATATTTTTTTATACCACAAATGTTGGTCTCAATCTAACAACTAAGCAAATAACATTACATTGGATGTATACTGTTATTTTGAATGGTATTTAGTGTACATTTAGATCAAAACATTGTTTTAACATTTTCATATAGGTGACACTACAAATTGATTTTTTTAATGGGTAATTATTTACATGTTTGCTTTATTAAGGACTTTTGGAACAATTGAGAAACAAAATTATTTAGTTTTTGAATTTCTAATGTCTATTTAAATAAGAATAAGATGTTTTATTATGTTATTATTTTAACTTCATGTGTATGTACTAAAGAACATGTGTTTCTCATTTAACATTTGTTGTTTTGTATTTTGTATTTTATTATTATAGCCTATCACTTCTTATGCGATAGTATTAGGATATGATTTACACGTGTGTAATTCCAAGAGATAAAATCATCTTTGTTGTGCCTAGTATCAGAATATCCAATGTTTATATACCAAGCACATACGTGCAATGTTAATTAAGTATCAACTATAAATCTGAGTTCATATTATACTAAGCAGGGTTCTGATATTGGAAGTAAGAACAGATATATTTTGTTAGAGAAACCCATTGTAAAAGGAAGTGTGTTGTAAATATTACACGATGTATTACCGGTTGCTTCTTAGATTAATTATTATCAAGTGTAACGTTGAATATTGTATCATAATAAAGTTTATATAGTTTGTCGTATACTATTTAAGGAATAGAAAACCCCACTGATATAATAGTGACCAGCCAAGCAGACCAAAATTGAATATGAACCGACGCCGAACGCTGAGGTCCATATAAGGTTTTGAGCTACCTGGTTTGTCACTTATAAGGACATTGGGCCCGAACTGGGTTATTTTTTTTCTTATATTGTACTGAACATGTTTAATTCAGCTTATCAACCAGTGTATTGCCATATTTTTTACAGTATTCCCCTTGATAAGAAAGTAAAAATTAAAAAAAAGATTGTATCAAGATCATATTCACACGTTGAAATATGTTTCATATAAAATGTATGCTTTTAAAACAATTTAAAATTATACTTGATAACAGATGATGTTTCAGATAACAATCGACACTGTCAACAACTAAATTCGATAAAGCGCTTCCGCAAAGTGCAAAAATTCATGTGATATACAATATAGTTTATTATCAAAGGGGCTAATCGACGGCTAATTCTCGTAGGGTTATATGTATTCAAAGGCATTACATTTTTGTATAAATATTTAACGAATGATTGTATGCTCATGTGCACTATTGATAGCACCACTGTTATATTGTTAAATACCGCAGGAAAAAAAACACTAACAAGTAATATAGTTTTAGACTATCGACAATCAAAATAGTATCGTGGCAATTCAATTTGATATGGGACTAGTGGTAATATGTATTTATTTTGTATAAGCCTTGACTTCGGAGAAATACCATCGATAAGCCCCTAACACTTTTTTCTTATTTGACGACGATTGTTTACTTTAATATAAATTGATTTTATGCATTTTGTTACCGAACTATGTTCTGAGCCTTTAGGTTAAGATTTATTATAACTAACTATTGAGAGGGGTTGTTAAAGCTTCTGTTCTAGGGTGGACATCCAAACTCTCCAGAATGTTAGGGTGGTGGGGGTAGTACTTGTAATGATGGTACATTTACCTGTACCACAAATTTATACCATGTTGTAAAATATACTTGATTATTACCTTAAATAATATGCAACGTGCTATTCATCGGAGGGTTAAGGTGAAAACCTAAGGGCTCAGAACATTAAGTATATATTTCAGTTTCCTAATATTTGTATGTGTAAATATATAATATTTGTGTTTTGATTTAAAAGGGACAGGTTCACAAGTTGAAAATCGACAATACTTACCATTCGTAAAATTTTGAAAAAACAAAACAAACAATTGTAATAAGGAGAGACGTGATCGAAACGTTCGATGCGAAACTTCTGGGGTTCGAACCCCTTGGTTGCAGCATTGGTCCTTTCGTGTGTATGTATTTGCTTGATATAATTATTCCGCTCTTTGGTGCAGATTATTCCATTTGTGAAGTTAAGATATTTTATGACAAAGTAAAATTAAAATGAATATGTGAACATGTCCCGTAAATTAATTTTTGACATGTAATTGTCATATGTTTTGTGAATGGTGTTTTGAGGCTTATGAAAACATTAATAATTGAAATATGTTTATAAATGATATGATTTTTTGGGGTTAAATAAGAAAATTGTCTTAATGAGGCGTATCGACGGTTATGGACTTGTTTCAATGAACTGTTAAGTACATTGAATGAAGAAAAGTTATAACATTAATATATTAACCATATGTTAACGTTTAAATTACGAAGACAGGTTGGAAGATTTACATGTGGTAGAACAAAACATGAAAGAAATAAACGTTACTAATGTGCTACATTGTTTAATAATGAACTTATAAGAAGGATTTCATTTAAGTGAACGACTAGAAGTGTTGGTTTGATCTATGTGTTTTG
>VMBQ01016115.1:0-11624 GCA_007657795.1 Dreissena rostriformis | reverse complement strand
GCAAGTCAACCAAATGATTATTGAACGCCTGTAGAAGCAAGCTCGTGTATGTATTTGCATATTTAACACTCCGAACGATGATGAAAGATGAATATATGAATATATGATTGCAGGTCACTGGTTAGACGTTCACAGTCCGAACATCCTAGACGAATCATACATGTTAATTTCGGTGTCATTATATATCTTTTGAATGGATAGTTGATCGTTATGTTATGTAATGTGTAATAACGTTATTTAACTATGATGTACACCTCATTTATATCGCGCTTTAAAATCGAAGCTTGTTGTCATTTTTGAAGTATTAGTCATTATCCTTATGCCTTAACTACTGCCATACCGCATGATTTGTATGTCTTGCATTTTGAGAACTCTTTTTTATTTTTTATAAAACTTTTCTGTTGTTCTGTCGAATTTTGTTGTTTATAAGTTTTATTAGTGATGCATCTCGTTTTCAGTCAATTGTAAGTCAATGGCATATGCTGGGACACAACTTGAACGCTTTTAAGAAATCGTCACCAGTACAGTTAACGTTTATTTTAATTTATTCTTTAAGATAAACTAAACCGCCAAGTTGCGCAGATCTTAATTTTCAAAGTTATAAGAACATATTTAATTAGATCTATATCGCTTGTTATTCAGAATAACACCATTTAAAAGAGCATTGACTACAATGTGTATGTTAATGACACTTTGAGTTGTAAAACGTTTAGGAAATCAGCATTCACGCAAAAATCCGAATGCAAATATAGTGAACAATCCAAACAAAGTATTTATGCTTATTGAGTTCCTGAATACCAGGTTAATGTTGTCTAGCTAAATATGCAACTATGAAACATGGTTCTCGTTTTCTTTCAATCAAAAAATATTACATTAACATTGCGAAGAAGCTCCGAAGCTTTAGACAACTGAATTGCTTAATTGACAGATCGCCGTAGTTTAAAGGGTATGGTGTCCGTCTAGAGACCGGGGGTCACGGGTTCGATCCCCACTAGGGAGTATCCATTCTCCAACAAAGACACCAAGTTCTGGTGCTAGGCCTAGCAAACGGACTCGAGAGCGTTTTAAATAAGTAGTAAGTACTTTAAATGCAATCGGGCTTAAATAAATAGGTTGAGACTAGGCAACTTAATTAAATATACTTATTCTTATTCTGTAGTGCGTATTGTTATCGGGCTTAAATAAATAGGCTTAGACTAGACAACTTAATTAAATATACTTATTCTTATTCTCAAGCTCGTATTGTTATATCGACCACGGAAACAGCGTCGCTTTCTGTGGTGCGTAATTTATGAAATTAATTAAGCGATACCATTTGTATCCATACCCGTAATGCCATCAATCCGGATTAAATTGAAGCTGCGCTCTGGGAAAACAGGGCCTTATGCATGTACGTAAAGTCCCATCCCAGATAAGCCTATTTAACTTGCACAGGCTTATTAGAACGACACTTTGCGCTTTACGCACATACATTTAGTCCCGTTTTTATCAGAGGATGGTTCATTTCCAAGATCGTTTGAATAAATTATTAACCAGATAACTAACATGCATAATTCATCGAGTTTGTTTTATTTGTTAAATTAATAATGTATACACTGTTCACATTATTTTGACATAATATCATAATTACGTAGGTATACTCTAAAGTTCGACTTCGTGTCTTCTAAATATGTGATATACTGTTTGCACTCTAAAGGCTTGTTCTAAAAACTATGTAGATGTATATGTCTCGTACGAACAAACTGCGTATGTTTATGTAACAAATATTCCATGCGAGGCTAGATCAATAACCAATAACAATGAAGTCCCTGTTAAGTCCAATACACTATTCGGTTATACGAATATACTTCTCATTATCTCAAGGACAACCGTTTACATTAAAAAATAGAAATGACAATGACCGTTAATAAATTAGTGTGATTAAGCATTCATTTAACAAATACTCCATATAAGATATTATATTTTTTGAAATCATGATGGAAACAAAAGCAAACAGTGTGCCCCTTTACAACACGTTGTGTTTTTTTGAAGCGAATATGTGACCAGTAATAGAGCCTTGATTCACGTGTAATTCCAATACTTTTATTGCATTATTCTGACTACCAGATCACATATAGAACTGCTGCCCTCCAGGAGCATATGTAGTCCCACCTCTTTCAATATCTCTATCTGGCGTTTCAGCATTGCCTTCATGATGAAATCCGAGTCAATCACCCTGTTCTCATTTCGACAATGCCACTTCCTGGTTGAAATTTCCAGCTGCAATATCTCCAGTTCCATCCTTTTCTTGCTGAACCACAACATCGGCTCAGCGGACGCGATAATTGCCATTCGTATCTTCTCCAATCTAAGTATAACCATATGTCCTTCCTCCATCATATCCGTGATATCTGCTACCCATTTACTCTGCAAAGCATCGGTTAAACAACATGCTGCCATTAAGTTTCGCTCCGGAATCATGTAATAGCGTANTATGTTATAGTATATTATAGTATAATATATTATAGTATATTATAGTATGTTATAGTATGTTATATTATATTATAGTATATTATAGTATATTATAGTATATTATATTATCGTAAAATATAACTTTCTTTTTGATCTCGTAAGTTAATATGCAATGGCATAGTGACGCTGTTTAGTAATGTTTATTATTTTTTGTTTCTAAAGAACATTTTTAATTTTGACAAGGTTAACTTATGCTTGAACATGCAAAACAACCAGTAAATATGTTGTTTTTATGTGAATATCTTGTTAACTTCAACCCTTTACTGTTGAAATTAAATTACGTTAGCAATAAAGAATACATTTCATTATAGTTCGTATATCACGTGTTAAGGCATTCAATATGAGTTCATATATAAACATATCAAATGAGTAATGCACCTGTAAGTCGTTCGAGCTCAATTGAAAAATCAAACGGGTTCCTTCAGATTAAAAGCCACGGTAAAGACTTATGAATAAAAAAACATTTCATATTTACGCATTTTAAACAATGTTTACGTTAATTGAGAAGTATTGTAATACAGATAGGTGATTTTTACAAATCAAAACATTAGTGTGATCATGTAAATAATTGTTGATCGCGTCAAAAAAGCAGAAGATTGTTCAAAAGACATAGGTCAAATATATATAAGCGTACTAAAATATGTCTGTAATAATCATAACAATGTTAAATTGCAGTTCACCAAAGAAGACAATTGATGGTTGCATTCCTGCATACACTATACTTTATACATATGTATCGCATTTGCAACTAAATAGAGCTCCGATATCACTTATAAACAATATCACTTTAAGGCATATAATTGTGCATTTTACTGCATGTATGGTTTGCAATTTTATAATAGACTTCTGCTGCACGTGTAGGAGAGACAACCCTTAATTTTGTTTGAAAGGGTACTTCTTAGACACACTCGGTACATTCCATTTTAATAATTATATGTGTTTTATCTCAGCATAAACATGGCGTTTGTTTTGCCGTAAATACGTAAATAAAAAACAACCGATGTTTTAGAAGAATTTCTGTTATAAGGTATTTCTTGCAGGGTTCTTGTTTTGGGATATATTTGAGTTGATTCTATACTTCGCTATTTCGCGAGCGGATTATTATTAGTGGTTGCATCTCGTATTGATTGTGTCATCGATTTTTTCTCGCGTTCAATTGTATTTGATATTTCTCGTTATTGAATATTTTTGCGCGGTTTTCGTAATTGAATATTTCTTGCGTTATTTCTGTTTCTGTATATTTGTCTCTTGAATTCTGTTATTTGATAACTCTTGTGGGATTCGTATATGAGATATTTCAAGCGTGGAATTTCCGTCTAAATTGGATTTTGCTAAGAAGAGAATTCATTTAAACGAAAAATGTCATAAAAGCGGAAATTGTCGTCCCGGATGAGCCTGTGCGAACTGCACAGGCTAATGTGAGATGACAATTTACGCACAAGCATTATGCCCAGTTTTCTCAGAACACGTCACCATAGTTGAAGTGACTTCTACATGAACGCTACACAAATTGTAATCAATGGAGCTATGATTTTCTTTAACTGTCGTTTACAATTTAGGAATTTCAGATATTAGTTTTGCTGACATTGGCCCAAACAACAATCGATAACTTACCAATTTTTCTTCGGTTCGTTCATCATAGTCTACATCGTTCATCACATTGTGTTTGATAAATTATTTTCTCAAAAATAAGGATCGCCATAAACCATGTTTTCTTCTCTTTCCGGTGAAAGTTATATAAAATATATGCATTAAACAATAAATCATCATTAAATGGGCCAAATAAAAATACCATTCCATTAAGACCCCCGCACACTAGTGTGGCACCCAACGATATATGTTTTGTTTAGTCAGATGTACATGTATAGTTCTTGTAAGAAAACGACCACGGTATGAGTGGTTCAAAATCATAAGGTTGTTATTTGGCCTGCTATATCGTGATATTCAACTAAAAGGTAAGTATGGTAAATCAAAACCTTTAATAGGGTAAACTCTGATCGGTTCAATATTTTTCATTTTTTTAGCGCTGACTTGGATATATTATTTTTTGTTGATTAAAGATGGTGATTATATTGTCATTTAGTTTAATTTAGTTTAAACATATTTATTTCTTTTGACATGTACAATATATCAAAATACACAATACAATAAATATCAGAAAAGGATTGAAACGGAAGAAATAAATAATTATTATAATAAATTATATTGTCATTTGACAATCTACCGGGCAATACATCTGCAAGTCAACCAAATGTCTATTTAACGCCTTAAGAAGCAAGCTCGTGTATGTATTTGGATATTTTACACTCCGACCGATGAGATGGATTAGTATATGATTGCAGGTCACTGTTTAGACGTTCACAATCCGAACATCCTAGACGAATCATACATGTTGATTTCGGTGAAATTATATATCGTTTGAATTGATAGTTGATCGTTATGTAATGCAATGTGTAATAACGTAATTAAACTATGATGTACACCTAATTTATATCGCGTTTTAAAATCGAAACTTGTGGTCATTTTTGAAGTATAAGTCATTATACTTATGTCTTAACTACTGCCATACCGCATGATTAGTATGTCTTGCATTTTGCGAACTCTTTTTTATTTTTTATAAAACTCTTCTTTTGCTCTGTCGAATTTTGTTGTCCATAAGTTTTATTAGTGATGCATCTCGTTTTCAGTCAATTGTAAGTCAATGACATATGCTGGGAGACAACTTCAACGCTTTTAAGAAATCGTCACCAGTACAGTTAACGTTTATTTTAATTTATTCTTAAAGATAAACTAACCGCCAAGTTGCGCAGATCCTTATTTTCAAAGTAACAAGAACATATTTTATTAGATCTATATCGCTTGTTATTTAGAATAATACCATTTAAAAGTGCAATCAGTAAAATGTGTATGTCAATTACACTTTGAGTTGTAAAACGTTTAGGAAATCAGCATTCACGAACAAAACCAAATGCAAATATAGGGAACAATCCAAACGAAGTATTTATGCTTATTGAGTTCCTAAATACCAGGTAAATGTTGTCGAGCTAAATATGCAGCTATGAAACATGGTTCTCGTTTCCTTTCAATCGAAAAATAATACATTAACATTGCGAAGAAGCTCCGAAGCTTTAGACAACTGAATTGCTTAATTGACAGATCGCCGTAGTGTAAAGGATAAGGTGTCCGTCTAGAGACCGGGGGGGTCATGGGTTCGATCCCCACTAGGGAGCGTCCATTCTCCCACAAAGACACCAAGTTCTGGTTCAAGGCCTAGCAAACGGACTCGAGAGCGTTTTAAATAAGTAGTACGTACTTTAAATGCAATCGGGCTTAAATTTATAGGTTTAGATTAGACAACTTAATTAAATATACTTATTCGTATTCTCTAGTTCGTATTGTTATATCGACCACGGAAACAGCGTCGCTTTCTGTGGTGCGTAATTTATGCAATTAGGCCATACCATTCGTATCCATAACCGTTATGCTATCAACCCGGATTAAATTGAAGCCGCTCTCTGGGAACACAGGGCCTTATGCATGTACGTAAAGTCCCATCCCAGATAAGCCTGTGTAACTCGCACAGGCTAATCAGAACGACCCTTTCCGCTTTAGGCACATATATTTAGTCCCGTTTTTACTAGAGGAAGTTTCATTTNACAGAGGCTTTCGAGGCAATCGAGTAAAAAATAATGGTATTATAGAAGGAATGGTTAGGTTCATGTTAACGTTTGCATTACACGCCTAGTATGTTTATCATGCCTTCTAGCTGGTTAATTGTTGGCCATTCGCTATCAGTTAAAGGTCAAATTCTCTTAAGATTATAGACGATTTAAATCGTTAAAATATATCAAGATCGCCCTTCATGTGTTCTTATATTTATATACATCATGTACATGCATTGCATGGATACGTTATAAATTAATGTATCGTTTAAGAATAAAAGCCGTAAGTTATTAATCCAATGCAGCGTTTTTAATGATGGTTTAACTGTATTTAAAACACATCGCCAATTTGCAGGCGCTTGTCTTCAGACATTTCGTCACTTGATTGCATCATTCATTCAGTTCAAGAAATGTCTGAATGTCATTCAATCGTAAACCATATTACTCCGGCTTTTTGCCGGTAAATGACATAATAATCACTATTGTACGACGGCATGTTACACTGTTACAATTGGTACTACTTTTTATAACTTGCGTATCTCGGCTATGCGGAATATATGATCACAGAAACTGGCGTCCATTCCTGATTAGACATTGTTTGCAAACGTAATGCATCGACTATGTTTGAAATATACGGAATACCGTTAATGCCATCGTGGTTACACATTAAAATCCAGAGGGCGACAATGCGACAACGCGATAGTACGATGGCGACAATGGATAAAAAGATGACGACAGTACGATGGCGAAAGTGCGATAGTACGATGGCGAAAATGTGACAACGCGATAGTACGATGGCGACAATGCGATAATACGATGACGACAGTACGACAATACGATGGCGACAGTGCGATAGTACGATGACGATAAAGCGACAATGCGATAGTGCGATAATTCGATGACGACAATCCGATAAAACGATGACAAGAGTGCGAAAATACAATGGCGACAGTTCGATAGTACGATGGCGACAATGCGACAATGCGACAGTGCGATAATACGATGACGACAGTGCGACAATACGATGGCGACAGTGCGATAATACGATGGCGACAATGCAAAAGTACGATGGCTACAATGCGATGATACGATGGCAACAGTACGATATGACTATCGCATTGTCGCCATCGTTTTATCGCGTTGTCGCACTGTCGTCATCGTACTATCGCGTTGTCGCATTGTTGCCATCTTACTATCGCACTGTCGCCATCGTATTGTCGCACTGTCGTCATCGTATTATCGTATTGTCGCCATCGTGTTATCGCGTTGTCGCATTGTCGCCCTCTTGATTTTAATGTGTAACCACGATGTCCCTAACGGTATTCCATAGAAATCCCCCGTACCATAATGCATGCGTATAGTTCGTCTGCTGATCCCGAGTGATCCAGAGTCAAAATAGTGTAACGTTTAATTTGCGGACAATGTCAATCCTCAGAATGCGCCTCGGAACTTTGTGAGGGCCGAGCAAACTCCAAGTGTAGTGTAATCTGTAAAACGGTATACACTGAATTCACAAGTACAATCCTTCCATATCTGGATTTGTATTTTTTTAAGCTTTTTTAAATTGTATATGAGAGAGCCAGTCATATCGCTAGTGCGGAGATTTAGGGCCGAAACGCTCCGAAAGTTACACAACACAGGATATCCGTATGTTAGTTTTTACAATAAATCTAAATCATAGAACGCTTGATTTATAAGAAAATATAACATTCGAAGAAGTCATTACATACACTTCAATGTCACTTATTTTCACATAAATTTTCTTTTTTGAAAGTGTCTGTGATGCCGTATAAGTAAGTTACATTGGTAACATAAGATTTTGTAAGATATGTTTAGTCGATAAATGATCCAGATACCCATTCGTTTTTCGACCAGACGAAGTCATTATATATTTTAATAAACGAACTTACAATTACACGTAATGTTTAATGAGTCAATTGTTTATACCAAATAAGAAGACATAAAACAATAATGCAATTCCATAAAAAACGGTAACTCGGCAGGTCCTGATTATGTTTTTAAACGCGTGTAAACAACATGGTATTACAAATGACCACACTATTAAAGAAAAACATAGAAAAATGTCTAAATATATTGGTCAGTATTGATCTATTTGATTAACTCATTGAACATATTCTAAGCTATGGCAGCAAAGTATTGAGTCGAAATAATAGATTTTAATTTGAACGAGTACACGATGTTGTACGATGTCAGGTTGTAAATCAAAACTAGTTTTTTAAAGGTAAACTTGGGATTAACTCCTTATCTATAAACTGATGGTGAGTGTTTGGAAATATGTTAAAAGTATTACAGTCAGATGATGTAATTATGTTAAAATAATTTGCAACGTTTTATTACATGAACTTTCTGTGTACACAGTAAAGCAGTCGTGGGTCAAATAGAGGAATTATATTTTTGAACTGTTTTGGATGCATGTGAATTATTGTATTTATTGCTAAACAACAAATATATGCTATTTTCTTGAAAATGTGTCAGATTGTCTAGAAATATATATAACTTCAAACGGCGATAAAAGTTATAGAGCCTATTTACTTTTTAAGTCCTTTTCAAACGTTTTACCAAAATTTGGAATTGTATAAAACATACTCACATAATCTGCCCATTAGCTTGAAGTAGAAATTGGGAGATTGCATTAGACTGAAAAAACTTGATTGCACACGAAAAAAGCAAACACTGCAACGCGAATATCATTTCTTAATACATGTAGAATGCACTGTTTTTCAAATCTTATTGGAACATGCACAAATTATAAAGTATATTTTACTTAAACAACAAAAAGAATAAAAATATAATATAATTGTTCCACATTTATTTTTAAAGTTTTCAATTGTGAACCGAAATATAGTATCAAATAGGATGTGTGTCGTAGTTATCCAACTACATTCAAAACAATTTGGAGCCAAAAATAGTGTGCGTTAAAATGCTCTTTGTGAAAAAAGGCTCCATTAGATGAATGAATACATGTATTTCATGGTACCATAATACACTTTATATTCTGAGAACGTTTGCTGGAGATCAGCATGTACGTTGTATGTAAATCGTGCAAATGGTAGCGTGAGAAAATTGAAACAAAGTTTGAATTTATCCCACGTTCTCATCGTAGGTTTTCACTTTCTTATCGCATCACGTAATCTGTTGACGCCCAGAGCCTGTTTATACAAAGATTGAATAATCACGTTCGAAAATATTTAAAGGGACTTGTTCATAATTTTTCGTATTTTTGAAAAATGGCATTAAATGTTTTTACTTACATATATTTAATATTTAATATAGCCCTAAATGAATATAATATCAAGGCAACAAGTTGAATAACAAATATTCCCATCTTAAGGATTCGAACTTTCAAAGGTAAAATTAATGCGCGACCAATGCTCCACGCAAGCTTAAGGATTAATCAGCGAGTAAAAAACGCTATGCTCGTAATAAAATAATCGCAGATGAGCGTTACAAATGCCGCTGTATACATACTATTATGCCACTTCATTATAGCTATCTGTATACTTATTAGCATATTTTTTTAACGTCAGTAAATTATCCCGGTGTAATTCAAGAAGTGCTAATTACTTACTAGTATGGGACTTTAAAGCTCGAGTCCCGGGATATAAGTTCTTCACTCTACCGAACCGAAAGTGAAAGTTATTGTCACATTTCATGTTGTTAATAGTTAATATTCCGTGACATTACCCATCATTATTGGCTGTAAATTACACGGTATGACCCTGTCTGTAAAAAATGTTACAAACGCTTTATTATTCTAAAGATTTTGAATGATGATTTTCGATAAATAAACCTTAATTGTTTACGTCTTTTCTTATTAATTAGTGTTATTTCCTTTATTTGAATATAATGCACACATTTTAAATCAGAAACATTTGTTTAAACCGTCATTTTAGATTTGTGAATAAGTACATTTAATACCATTGTGCCTAAAGGATGTATGTTACGTCAACAACAGCCTACTGCTTAGACAGTGGGTGTTTGTTTTATTTCAAAACTTTAAGAAAATCGAGTTTAATCTGGTTTCGTGTTGAGAAATATTAGGGAAAATACATACATATTTAAAAAGCATGTGTTTACATTCACATTCCTTACGTGTCTTCTTGAGCATATCAGAGTGTTGTTCCTATATTGTTATTACATTTTCGCAAATCCTCCGATTCTGCGTTGAATTTCGACTCATTAAGTGTTAATTTAAAAATTATGAATCAATCTCACTTCAGATTACGCCATATTTCGTATTGTATACACCTCGAACAAATTGCATTTTTCAGCTTCCGATTTGTACAGCACATGCATATGACACGGTATGAACTTGGTCATGCTAGGTTAGAGGTTGTTCGGCGGCCCGGTTAGCTCAGACGGGAAAGCACTCGCCCTGACAGCGAGGTATCCCGGGTCTGAGTCTCGGACTGGTCCCCCAATTTTCTCCCCCTGTGACATTTTGAGCCCAACGTGGGGCCGTGACATAACCTGGGTATGCTCTCAGAGGCCTGTGGTAAATTATATAACACCCCGAATCCATGTATGCAAGGACGAATACATATTCGAGTGTGGTTGTATGTCACGGTTTGAACTTGGTCAATTTAAGAGGGAGGTTGTGTTGCGGCCCGGTAAGCTCAGTCGGGAGAGCACTCGCCCTGTCAGCGATTTGCCCCGGGTTCGAGTCCCGGACTGGTCGCACAATTGTCTCGCCCTGTGACATATACATGAAAGGGAGACCATTAATAATATTAATAATAATGAACATTAATGCGTGCAATTTAATGTAATCTGCGAATAAAATTCGAAAACCATTAATTTAACGTTTTTTAAAACTGTAACAATTAACGACGTAATAAGCAAATATAATCAATGCTTATTGTTTCACAGAACATCTAACTTCTTAAATAATATTTGATCACATATTTTAAATCATTAGTACATATTCAAGATTCATGTGATGTTTGTTTTATTTATTCAATCTGAAATAAACGCTACATGGTACCCCATAAAGTGAGCTGATTACAATCTCTTGGCGTTTCACAGGAAACTGGAAATCTTAAGCAAAAGCTAGAATTTGTAATATCTGCTTTGAAAATAAATCATTAAATTTAAAGTGACATGGGTAGTTTCGTATTTTATCAGAGGTCGGAAAATACAGATTTGTAGTTGATGGGTGCACTGGAAACGTTGAGTATAGTTTAAAGGGTTACAATGATCCCATGGTTTCAACTAATGATGCAGATAATAATATCAAAAGCTCAAATTGCCCATGCATATACATAATGGCCGGTGGTTTAACGCGTTTTATAAGTGTAATCTTAACGACAAACAGTATTATAAACATGGACATGTGTCATCCATTGATATAATGTACGGAAAACATGAAGTTTTTTTAACTCGGAGACATTAACATTTATTTATTATGGATAGATTTGTATGGGGAAACAA
>VMBQ01016114.1:0-11602 GCA_007657795.1 Dreissena rostriformis | reverse complement strand
ATAATGTATTTATTGTTTCATATATTGATTTTATATAAACACGAACAACTTAAAATATGTTTTAGTCGGATGACATACTAGGGTGCAATGTTTTCTCTTCATAAATTATTCAAAACTAGTGGAAAAGCAAGACATATAATTCCGATACTCCAAGAAAACCGAAACTTATATGTGTGTTATGATGTAAACCTTAACTAATCACGTTTCTTAATTTGTAACTTAAAGCGCCCATAAATTTAATCTTCATTCGTTTCGAAGTATTTACATTTTATGTAACGTTTTATAATCTTAATCAACGTTAAATTACATCCGTTTATATACCCAATTGGCAATCCATTCCGTTGCTTATATAAGACCACTTTAAAGTATTCATTTAATGTTTTCGAGAATGCGTAATACGGCGTTAAAAATCAACGCAAATGGAAAACATTTTAGTTTATCGTAATGCCATTTAACTTGATAGTATCACTTCTAAAATGACATCAATTTGGATTGATTATGAAGCTAAGCCGAAACGCCACAGACACAACAATGACTAACACGTCAGCCACACAACAGGTGAAACGTTACTTCAAGAAGAAAACACGTATACTACAGGTTTCCGTCGCAAGCATGATATGTTCAGATCTGGAGGCTTTTAATAGGCATTACTCTGAGCTAGATTATAGAAAATAAATCTCTTTTCTTGGGGAAAAACGCACCTGACATACTATTGATGGGCGTATAAAATAATAAACCTTATGAACCGATACTATTTAATTAAAACTTGTATAAGAGGATCAAATGGTTAGTGAAAGTAAGGCTTACACCAATAGAGATTGTCAAACTTCAACGCATTCAATGGTCTACCACAAGATAAATGTAGATTCTCATCTTACACGTTCTTGACTTAACTGAACTGAACAAATGTCGAAAATACGAACATTTCATGGAAAGTACATGGGTTATGATTGATTACATGACCGTTTTAGGGTGTATAAATTATGTAGTTCTTGCTGAAATGTCATGTAAAACCAGATCAAGTGAAGAGAACACCTTGCGGTTTTAGATCAGAAGATTTTTTTTTTAATTTTCGCTGTATACAGATAAGGAAAAATAGTTAGCCAAATGGCGAGACTAATGTTGACCCCAGGGGCATTATTTTAACAAACTGTGTAGATCACCACTATACGATTTTTCATTTCACATACGGAATATTTGGGCATTACGGTTTCAGAGATTGTTTTCAATAAATACAATAAGAAAAACAGATACTCCTATGGCAGTGCTATTTTTGACCCCAGGGGCATGACTGTTAAAAAACGAGAACCACAATACAATGTTATATAGTAAAGGCTAAGTCTCTGGCCTTGTGTTTTCAGATGAGAATATTTTAAAAAGTTTTCAATCTATGCGTATACGAAAAATAAGTTTTTATTTACCTCAGAGGGATGATTTGAACACATTTTGTAGTGGATAATATGTTATTGTTGTAGAGTGTATTATGGAATATATGTACTTTTATTTTTTTTCTCGTTTAAAAAGTACTAAGGTACAAAAACAAAACTCGACATTACAAACAAAATACGCGTATGAATTTAATTTAATGACCGATCGGTGTACTGGTTGATAATGTTGTTTGAAATCTGATCAATATTATGTTTGCAGCTTGTAATTAGCATGAATTGCGCACACTATTCAAACATTATGCCATCAATCATCATCCATTTTACAATGTATAAAAATGACACGCATTGACTCATAATACACGTATAAAAATTACCAATGTTGTGACCATTGTGAAATTGAATCAATACCTGCTTTTGGCATTTTGATTCATTGCTTTGCATATTGTTTATCAATCGGAGTCATGTTTAATCATCCCTAACTGTCCAGGCTGCAATTTGCTATTCAACTGTCGATATATTTAAAATATCAATTAGAACACATGTTAAATATATAATTGATATCCGATCAATGGACAATATATTAAAAAAGAACGACGCAGAAAATCACATTTTTCGCGAATGAGTATAAATGGCTTAAACCTGTCCGATTCAGTTCTGTGACACTTAATGGACTGTTTAAAAACATTTCATTCTGAAATACGTCATGATTTATTCATTAATTCGTTGCAAATGTATCCAGCGTCATACTTTTGTTTTTAAAATGCATGTTCAGATACTAAGGATTACACCTTAAAATGCAAAGCTACTCCAACCAGAAACGAACTTTCCTTGTAAATATATTAAGAAAGGAAAATGCACATAGTACATAATGTACATAAAACAGTTTAAAAAGAACACAATTGTTTCTTGGTCTAAAACGAATGCTGCTCGTAAAGGTTTGGTTGTTGTTTATATCAAGGGCATGTTTGTGAACGTACACAATAGTTCGTTATTGTTGTTGTTTCAACCGGTCTTCAAATTCACTTTTCGTTGCTGAGAATATAAACATCCACGCCTGTATCAACAGGTTGATATAGAAAAGTTGTTATCTTTACATTATTTCTAAATATAATCGGACTGTTGTATAGCTTAAACTATAATTCGTCTTGCTTAATTTCTGCAGTTCTAGTAGATAGCAATTCCCAATATTTCCTGTTAATATAAATGGGGATGCAGTATTCCTTGTTTTGTTTTGTAATGTTCAACATGTTTGTCAATTATTTCGTTGAATTTGAAAACAAAACATTTCGAGAGTTCGTGTCTTTATAATAAAAAATAGGTGTGTATGTTCTTAAGATATAAAGGTATATTGCTTAAACACCTTATTTGCAAATGGTTATGTTTCTATTAAAACCTTTNTTTACAATGTATAAAAATGACACGCATTGACTCATAATACATGTATAAAAATCACCAATGTTGTGACATGTGAAATTGAATCAATACCTGCTTTTGGCATTTTGATTCATTGCTTTGCATATTGTTTATTGATCAGAGTCATGTTTAATCATCCCTAACTGTCCAGGATGCAATTTGCTATTTAACTGTCGATGTATTCAAAATATCAATTAGAACACGTGTTCAATATATAATTGATATCCGATCAATGGACAATATATTAAAACAGAATGACGCAGAAAATCACATTTTTCGCTAATAAGTATAAATGGCTAAAACCTGTCCGATTCAGTTCTGCGACACTTAATGGGCTGTTTAAAAACATTTCATGCCGAAATACATCATGATTCATTCCTTAATTCGTTGCAAATGTATCCAGCGTCATACTAAGGATTACACCTTAAAATGCAAAGCTACTCCAACCAGAAACGAACTTTCCTTGTAAATATATTACAAGGAAAATGCACATAGTACATAATGAACATAAAACGGTTTTAAAAGAACACAATTGTTTCTTGGTCTAAAAAGAATGATGCTCGTAAAGGTTGGGTTTGTTGTTTATATCGAGGTCATGTTTGTGAACGTACACAATAGTTCGTTATTGTTGTTGTTTCAACCGGTGTTCAAATTGCCTTTTCGTTGCTGAGAATATAAACATCCACGCCTGTATCAACAGGTTGCTATAGAAAAGTTGTTATCTTTACATTATTTCTAAACATAATCGGACTGTTGTATAGCTTAAATTAGAATGGTAAACATTATTTTATTCCGATTAGATGTTTCACATGTTTGCTTTTTGTAAACCTTTAAGAATTTATCGGGTTTGCAAAAAGAGAAAATTATTTACAATTTAAATGAAATTGTTTTGTTATAAGCTTTTGTATTGCAATTTGATTTGGATCAGTTTTTTTTTGTATAGAAAGAAATGGACAATCAAACAATAAACAAGAATTACCGCATTTCATACAAAAAGGTACACCAGCTTTATAAAATGTATAATGTCATGTTGAAATGGCTGTAAATGCTTGCAATACTTTACAAATGAAACTGTAAAACCCTACTCCGTCTTCGAACCTATGATTTTAAGATTTTAAATGGTAAATATCATAAAACAAATATCATAATTTAATAACTTAATTCGTCTTGCTTAATTTCTGCAGTTCTAGTAGATAGCAATTCACAAATATTTTCTGTTAATATAAATGGGGATGCAGTATTCCTAGTTTTGTTTTGTAATTGTCAACATGTTTGTCAATTATTTCGTTCAATTTGAAAACAAAACATTTCGAGAGTTCGTGTCTTTATAATAAACAATAGGTGTGTGAATCTTAAGATATAAAGGTATATTGCCTAAACACCTTATTTGCAAATGGTTATGTTTCTATTAAAACCTTTACTCGCATTTATTGTGTTTCTTGAGTTTTTACAATGTGCAAACATTATATCATCATGTACATGTATTATATATTTAGTAGAATACGACTGGCACGCGTTGAACGTTTTATGTCAGCAGAATGTATAATAGGTTCGGTTATGTGTCAATTTCCAAATTCTGTAGAAGTCACGACTGTTTCTTGTACTATTAAAAAAAGATAAGAATACATTAGCATATATACTTGTAATATATAATAAGATCATTTAAGTATGTTTAAGTTGATTTTCACATTGTGTTGCACAAAAACCATGCGTTGAATCATAAAAATGAAGAAAACCTTTTTCAATTTTAAATGGTAATACAATCTATAGACGGTTATACTGTGTACATCTAACCGTGGACATTATTTCACTGTTTCGCCTTGTTATTTACATGTTAAGACATTGTATTGAATCAGACATTCAACTTGGTGTTTGTAACAGCTCATGTTTAAGAAATAAACACATTCTACTAGTATTCAATTCAACATTTGAACAAATCGTCCTTTCTACTTGAAACGCACGCTGAACTTTTCATCTAATGCCACATCGAGTGTCTGCAAGAAAAATGTTAGCACCCCGATATTTACGTCTGTTTTCGCTTGTTTGTGAAGCCTCATCCGATAATAAACACACTGTCTACAGTCTGAGTTTTTTCCTTCAAGAGCCAATTTAAGCAAACCGAATTTCGGTTCCACAAATTAATGTAAATTCCCTTGGGAAAAATGTTTGTTTGCCAATGTATTGTCTGTAGCATAAAACAAGACTGGAAAATGTAACTAAATGTAGATTACGAAGCTAGTCAAGTGTGATTTATTTATTTGTAGTAGATTAAGAAACAATTTTACTTTACTTATAAACATAAAATGAATTATAAAATTAAAACATCCGTGCCCACAACGTAAACGTTAAGTCAAGCAGCTGTTTAATTTGAGACATGAGTAAGAAATAGTACTAACAACTGAGGGCCTCCTCGCATAATAGTAAGATCGCAAATTGTTTGTACAACAGCGCTTGAATCGAAACTTAACGCTTGTGTTAGGAGTCATAATGTGAGATCTATGACCAAGGTCCATTACTCTGACCTGCATTTTGGCATATGTATGTTCCTTTTTTGTATCTAGATGAAACCGGTTAATGTTTTCGTGCAACAACTCCATTTCTCTGTATTTACTTCATATATTGAAATAATATGTGTGTTAAGGGTCTTTATGAACATCAACTGACGATGATCTATAAACATGACCAGCTTTTAAGTACTATGACCCGTTTTGTTAAATTAATGTATTTTTTCGTGTACGTTGAAATGAAGGTTACACATTGAATGTAACAAAACAAAACTGTAAGTACAATATATACTTTTTAGAAACTTCACACATGTATTTGGGATCAGCATAAGAGTTTACTGACCAATCGATACAACTATGACCTGTAGTTTAGCAGAAGAGTGGCCAATTGTGTACTTCAAAAATTCAGGATAAAGTGTGTACAATTCATCAATATGTTTATGTCTATTAAAAATAGTGAACTTAACTGTATATATGTTTTCGGGGTCTTTTTAAACAGACACTGACCAAGCCCTTTACATGTTTCAAGCCTTTTAGCATTCTTATGTCTGCTTTGTTGTTAAGAAAAGCCAGGTATAGATTTGAGTACAAATAAAATTCATTTTTTAAGTCTCGCCTATCCCTAGAAAGAGGGCGTCTAAATAAAACTTAACCTTTCTATGTAATTTGGATAAAATTAATAGGTTTTAACATATGGACGATCATGCTTTAGTAGTAAAAAGATAAGAACACGAATACGACACTGAAGTTAATAACTGAAATAGTATATAAATACTTTTGTAATCCAGTTATGCCACGGCCAAAATGCGGTTGATTCCTAATTAAAACAAACGACAACTGAAACCATGTTATAGCTTTCAAAAATGTGTCTTGCTATTTAAATGTATATGAACATATTTAATTTTGTTTAATTAACAAAAAACAATATAGAATCAATCAACTCACAAATACAGTAAATTTATTTCAAGCATTGGGGGCTGATGAAACCCAGGATGTTAATGAAAAATAGTATCGCCAATCAAACCAATATCTGTACATTGTAAGAAAGCTCCATTGTAGCGATGGTTGCCAACGAATGTATATCAAATCCTTTCTGTACGGAACGAGTTTTTGCAACAACTAAAAAAAATGGTCCACCATAAGTTTGAGGTACCACTAGCAAGTTAGCCCTTGAGTATGTCCATCCCTTCCCCAAATATTTTAGCAACTGATGTCAACATTTTGCTGAATTTTGAAAAATAAATTCCCTTTCAAAATTCTATTTTACGTCAGGCCAATAGCAAATAACGGCCCAATGCCATACGCAGATGTGCGTTGATGCATCCAGACAATTGCAATTAACGCTTATGTCATGCAGATAGGCTTGAGCGTCAATATTAATCAATCATTGTCGTAGAAATGTGAATAAAACACCAGTTCCGGTAATATCATTCCTTTATATCGTCGTCTTCTGTGCAAACAAGTATGCCTATTAAATATGAATAACGTTTCTACGAGTGCATTTCGACAATATTAAACAGCTAACAGAGTGCCACTTACCTTGTCTAGACGTTTAATTTGGGTATATTTTATTATTTATGATTAAGCGTGAAATATGATAACTTTTTGGAATATTGAATGCATCGAATGAAGCGAAACAACAGAACACAATACTCGATGTTTTTAATTGAAATTGATTAATTACATTTAATGTGACGACAACATAAAAAAACATCAGTATTTTTGAAGAAATAAATCAAATTTCTTTAACAATATTTTAAAATTAGTTTTTTTATTGCTTTCAGTCTAATATCATCGCGAGTGAAAAACCTATTTTGCTTCATTTAATATTTGATTTTGAACTTTTACAGAAAACACAAAATTATTTTGCTAATATATCCTTATGTTTATGTTGAAAAGACACAATGCTTTTAAACGATGCTTTATAAAAGCAATTTATACTTGTATAAAAACAACGATTAAAACGCTTTTGCAGATTTTATTTAATACAGAAGACATTCCATGCACGAGGTCTTGCACGTACAGGTCTATATAATAACTGAAATAGTTCAGAGTTCTTATTCTAATGAACATGGAGTTTTCAAGATCATTAATTCAACCGCATGTAAAATGCAAACATGCATTCGCTGTACAATTTTATTTTGCCAGTAATGCAGGCGTTTGTTTTTTTGAAACGCAATTAATTTACTATAAACTGTTCTATTGTTGTAATGTGTTAGTGCACGGTTATATATTTAATAGATTGTTAAGAAAGCTACGCTCTGCAACGACAATCGATGATATTCATCTTATGAATTGATACTAAAGACTGAATGTGCGGGCTTTCTGCATCTTTTTATGACTAGCTAGCTAGTATGTTAGTTAGGTATATTTGCATCTATGTATTTGAATTTTTGGAAAATCCTATTGTTATAAGAATACATTTTAAAGATGCCGACAACTCTTGAACAAAGGAAAAAGGTCAAGGAGATTTATAATGTTTAGTTTTAAGGTCACCCTTCGTAACTTGTCCGACCCCGTTTGTAGCAAAACCCTCACGTTAAGCCATCCAAAAGACTTTTATAGAACCTTTCAGAAAGTGTTTTTCTGTCTAAGAATATTTGCAACGACAAGATTACATGTCGCTTAACAATCTCCCAAGTCTCTAGCTGTGACGAGAGACTCGATTGGAAGGAATAAGTGAATTGTCGCAGATTACAGAAGTTACATTCGCAAATACGATTGTCAAGCTTTTCAGTTCTTCTTCTCATACACTAATGGTTCTAAACAAATTGTCGTAAAATTACTTTAGTATCTTGTGCGTATTTTCTACTTTTCTGCCCATACGCTGTGCATTTTCGTCCATGTAGTAAAATGAGTTTAAATTATTGTTTTTTTTTTCATCTAACAACGAAAAATAGTGTCCAATTATATAGCTTAATGACATGTGTGCAGAAAATGTATAATAATCCATTATAGTTCCATCATTTATATAAAGCCATTTATAACGTAAGTGAACGTTATTAACTATATTATATGTACATTAAGATTGGTATTTTATATATTGTGGAAATATTTACCGACTTGACATAATGAATGGGGCGGGGAATGATGCATAAAATGCAACAAATGCATAACATATCTCAATTTTGCATAGAATGAACAACTGAAGAACGTAATAATTAAATCTTAAGATAATTTTATAAGAGGATTTATTTGTGACCATCCGTTTTTCTATGTAGACAAATTACCAATGCCTTATACAAAACAGCAAAAAATATACAATTCATCTTTTAACATAAACAATTTTAAATTTGTGGTCCTAATACCATGCAATGCCAACATGACGATTTGTTACCCATATATAGTCCTAAACACTCGTATTTGTTACGGATATAGGCGTTGCAATCATCATGCAGAATACTTTAATATTCTGGATATTTTGTAGAGAAGGCCTTAAGCTTCCATACATGCTTATGGTTAAATAAAACATATACTTGTAAGGCGGACACCATATACAATACGCTAGTGTGGTTATTGTTATACCGGATGTATTATGGTAACTAACAGATACTTTAAACACGAATTTTCAGGGATAAATTAAACAATTGCCCAGACAGCGTAGAAATGTGGATTAAGTACTGAAGCACTTTCGTACAATTTAAAGAATCTAACACCACGTAATCAACGTTTTATTTGTTATATGGTTACGTTCTGCTCTATATAAGTATTCATTGGGATATCTACGATATATGTTATATTACACTCGTGATGTTATTCTCCTTACCGCATATTTAACAAAAACAAGCATCGATGATAGCTGAAAAACTAACTGTTATTGTTATATGTTTATTTCAAGTTAACGAACATTATATAAAAGAAATTACCAGTGTTATGGGACTTCTAGTGACACTTATTAAAAAATATTTAATTATGTAAATAAGCGCCTAGACTGGATAATAGTCATATCTCGATGTTATTGCAATGTTGTGCCTGAAATAGCGACGTAATTAATATTTAATTATCAAACCATTTTCAAAAGGACATGAAGACATAAGAAAAAACTGAGTGGTTCTTATTCACAAATTTCTTATATTTAATAATTACTATCGACACATTAGCGTGATCATGACGCCATTAATTATAAGTCCAATTAGCTGGGTTCTCCAATTCGCAAACGAATATTGTGTTACTATATGCAAACATTGGCTTTTTATAGTCGGTTTTTATTTGGTTGTCTTGGTCGTCAATATAAATAAATATTAATGATGATAACTTGCTGAAAATAAAGGAAACCTAGATTTTCTGTCATAACACGTTCTCAGTCGTCTGTATGATAATTGTCTGATGCATCAACATTACNAGATATTGCAACTTGAAGCATGTCCCAGACATGCTCTATGGGATTGAGGTCCGGACACCTCGCAGGCCACGCCATCCTGACGATTGTTTCAGCTTGTAGGTACTCATTGGTTACCATAGATTTTTGAGGTCTGGCATTATCGTCCATTAAAATGAAATCTGAGCCTATTGCAACAGCATAGGGACGGAGGTATACATCAAAGACCTCTCTGACGTATCTCTGAGCTGTCATAGTGCTGTAATCAATGATATGCAGATCGGTCTTCCCCTGCATGCTGATCCACGCCCAAACCATTACTGAGCCCCCACCACAACGATCATGGTTTGCAATGCATACTGGTGCGAATCGCTAATTGGTTATTCTCCACACCCGGACACGTCTATCTGTAAAGCCAACACAGAATCTAGACTCGTCTGTGAAGAGTACTGGTGTCCAGTCATTCAAAGACTAGTTTATGTGATCTTGTGCCCATTGGAGACGTGCCTGGATGTGGTATCGCATCAATGGAATACGAATGCCAGGTCGTCTAGCCCTCATGCCAACACTATGCAGTCTGTTTTGAATCGTTTGAGTTGAAAACCGAACCCCTGTTGTCATTTTGAAGGGCCGTGGCGTTCATAAAGCGATGACGTCGGGCTTGTACCGAGAAAAAACGGTCTTGTGCCTGCGTAGTAGCCCTCTGACGACCTTTCCTGTATCTGTATCTTAAAAGCTAAGATATCTTCTTACGCGATAGTTAGCCATTTCAAATAACTTTCAAGATGAACGATGAGCTACAAGTGTAGATTTGAAGCATGTTCACCATGTGTTTGTTAAGTGCAAGGCCATATGTCATCGCTTTTTCATGGGTATTGCTTTTCATGAGCAAATAAGCAAGCCTGTGTAAACAAAATTGATAAGACAGGTTATTGGTTATGTAGAATATGCACTCATATATTGGACAACACAAGCTTTTTGTTTTTAATAATAGACACTTCAATTTACACATACTATAAAAAGTGATCCTTAGCAAATTTTGAGTAGTATATGTGTACAATTGAATATGAAGTCGTGTCTGTATTTATTTAACTATTAGTCCAAAAAGAATTATTCTTATCTCGTTTCGTAATAAACTACTAATTTTATATACATTTTTTTATGAAATTGAAGAAAAGTAACAAACAAATTTGCAATTATTTATAAAACTATTTTGAAACATGTAATAATGATTTGTTTGATAATGTATCAATATTCTTTATGATTTGTTGAGTAAAATAAGATGTCTGCATCACCTTGCAGTATTAAATAGAAATACTATCATGTAAGGTAAATATCGTTATAGTTAACAAAAACGCTCTGATGCTTACAGAAAATATGTCTGTTCGTCAGCCGTCTCGTTTTTCCCAGATATTTTATCAGATAGTTATGGTCGGAATTAAACACAAACTTTATAGGACGTTTCATTTTAAATATGCCGTATCTGACTTATCATTTAGAGCACAATTTCATTTCGGTTTCAGGGTATTTCCAAAGAGTCACACGGCCATAAATTTAATTCAACTTAATCGGAACTGCTCTGCCAACAGGTTGAGGAATTGAACCATAAAGTACAGCGTCTATGGACTTTCTTAGACTATTTTACATAAGTATTAAGTGCACAATTATTGACGGTCTATTATTGTGTGCCCTTTTTTTCTAAATGTTATTGTTGCTTAAAGTGAGGGGACTTTTTGGTTTGCTGGGAACTGCATGTCAACGAGTTAGAGTAAAACATTTAAATAGTTTTTTTCAAAATTCAATTTAAATTGTTCCTTGAAGTAACAGGACGTTGTGGATTGCAGAAAATAGTGTAGTTACTATTTCTTGAAAATGAAATGATGTAACAATTCAACATTTGGTTGCATATACAACTATTACTACAACTTCTACCTGTTCTATTTGTTGTGATTTGACAAATAAAACTACTACTACTACTA
>VMBQ01016113.1:0-11488 GCA_007657795.1 Dreissena rostriformis | reverse complement strand
CATCTGTGACGTAACCATGTTGCGGTTTGTTATTTCTGTTCATTTTTTTTCCCGTAAAGCCTCTTCTGAGCGTTATTTCCCCGGTTTGCGTTTAGTTTTACATGCTTTCACTTGCCGTGTGTTGTCAGCTGTAACATAAATCCATAAACACATTATACCCACCTGAATTGATTACTTCATTTTTCAATTTCTGCGCATGCATGTGCTTTACAGTACTTTGAAGTTAACAAATGAGTTATCCGAAAGATCTTCAAGTAATAAACTTATCATTTAAACAAGTGAACAGACGCACCAGATATGTTGACGATTTAAAATATCATTTAGAATAAAAAAAAGAAACTAAAACAATTAAAATGTAAAGAACTATGCATTTTACCATCGAAATAGGAAATGTCTCGCTGAATGTATCGACCTAATAACTCTCCTTAAAGACTAGCAGATGTCAACACGAATTTCTCTACTTATAATTATAACGTTGAAATATAGTTATGATGCACACCTTGTCGCTTTTCATAAACTTAAATCAAAACGAAGAAGAAAAGATCAATAGCAGTCAATAGTAAGATTAAAGTTACAATATAAAGAAGTCACAAACACCCAATACTGATTATGACAATTTAAATTCATAACAAATTCCTTGTAAAATTTCATTGTTTTGAGTTGTTCTCACTGGTATTTGGCCATGGTGATATCCAGACAATGTCTGAACGTCCTTGATTAAGTCCACCAGACATTTAAGTTCTGTCATCTCGGTACAATCGTAATTTATATTTGTATTTTATTTTAAATCTAGAATATTTTTAAGTCAACTTAGTGCTTCACTTCTTAATATTCAATCAGGTCATCCCAGCTATGATCATTTTTTTGTGTTATCAATTGTTGCTTGTGTTGTCACGCATTTATAGGCAATTTATTACTGGCCATAATTTAAAGAATGGCGGGCTTATCCAGAAATTCTCTGATGAAAATGTACTGGCGTAACAGTTTCAATATACTTGTAATAATCAGATATTTTGGAAGATATACATGTATTCTATAACTTACATAACAAGCAATTATTCTACATTTCTCGTACTTAAGAAAATACATTTATGAAGAACAAAGTTCTAATAGCGTTTTCCAACATGTTGCTCCTTTTGAAAAATGTCTTGACCATGTGATCAGTACCCTAATTATTTCATGATTCATACACATTAATAAACAGCACATGACCAATTCACATGACCAATTCAACAACAACAAGAACAACAAGAACAACAAGAACGACAAGAACAACAAGAACAACAAGAACAACAATAATGATAATGATGATGATGGTGGTGATGATGATTATGATGATGATGATGATGGTGATGGTGGTGGTGGTGGTGGTGATGGTGGTGGTGGTGGTGGCGGTGGTGGTAGTGGTGGTGGTGGTGACGGTGACGATGACGATGACGATGACGACGGCGACGACGACGACGATGACGACGATGACGACGATGACGACGATGACGACGATGACGACGATGACGACGATGACGATGATGATGATGATGATGTTGATGATGATGATGATGATGATGATGATTAAATTCAGACACGTGAACCTCGCCCTCTGTAAAAATGACGTCATCTTCGTGAACGCGCGTCAAGATGCCTTGATAACGACTTGTTTAACTAATACGTTTCTTCGTTATACGGAACATTTATTACATAAGCTCTGCGGTAAGTTGATTGATCTGCTTAACACCTAATTGGCAATAAGCCTTTGGAGCTCATTCAACTTTCATGTTTGCAAGCGGTCAAAATATAGTTAAAGTATTTGTTAACCAGTGTGTAGAAAAAGCATCCTATTGGTGGATGAATCGGTTGCGCTTATGTCTCAAAGTGCGTAGCACGTAATGGTCCTTGTTTGCTTGACATCATATACAGAAGCAAAAGTACGTGTCGATTCCACGTTTTGTCCGTGATGCTTTAAATAATTTACACTGCCTGAACGTTGACAGTGAAAAAGTCACTCACAGATCTGAATAAATATTCAGTAAATAAGAAAAGTAGCTAATATATTTTGATCACCAGTAAAATTAATTCTGAAATGAAACAAAGCATCATGTTAAGACTTTATTCTAATGACCACTTATTACAAAAACATTTGTTAAAGCGAGTTTATACAATTTTAATGTCAAAATTATGTTTTTTCAAACATGAACCAATACACGAATGTGAACTTAGAATGTTAAATAAAATATATTATCTATCTTGCTCTGAAACCATTTATGAAATATCGTTAATTTCAATGATTTTCAACAGGACCAATTTTACGCCAATACAGACATGTTATCTCGTGTTTGTTGTTGAACCCAAAATTGTGTCGTATGAACACATCTGCACAGATTTTTGGGGATTTTCCAATAGTTAACATGTTTCCTTTACAGGAGAAAATTGTTTAAATTGCATAACACTTTTCTGTCGTTTCTTTCCGGTACTACGTCAATTAAACATTCAATCTAGTTGTCCATTCATCAACTTTGTATCTGTTTTGAAAAAAATATGTAATTAGATCGTATATACCTGGTACTTGCTTTAAGTCTAATTGCGTTGTGTGTTTGCGTACTAATCTTAACAATTGTTAATCAGCATCCCTGTGAGACTCGAGTGTTTCTGGAACCCATTAGGACCATTCCCAGAAACATAACCTTCCCCCTCCACGAACATGACGTCACCAACGGACATGCGGACTACAGTTGTTTGGCTACCTTGATCCCAACCGCTCGTCCAGCCAGCAAAGGCGTAAGCGATGTATTCTTGGTTCTTCTTCATTCTGGTCGTGCTCGGTTTCCCAGTCGGGTTTCCGATTGACATGGAGAAAATATATGTACCATTGACAGGAGCTGTGAAGATTCCCGTTGTTGCGCTGTACGCGTTGCCGATGTTAACAGGAACTTCGTCGAAGATTACAACTTTGACCTGGGGAAAGGCGATGTCCTTGCTCGGGAAAGCTTAGAAGGCGACAGATATTGTGGAACCTGTAATGAGGCCATGAGAAGATTTTTTTTTAAATGTGACTAAATTGCACAATCTTCAAACAAGATTATCTCAAGATGAAAAGTTACTTTTTCTTAAAAGTATAGAATAAATCTAAACATTAGTTTAATGCCTCATCCAAGATATCGCCCGTCTTAACGAAAACCATTTAATTTATGTACTGCACACAAGTTTTGTATATGTGTTTTTGTATAAATACCAAAGGCATTTGTCAAGTATTTCTTATTTCTGACAAAAAAAAATGTTATATCGGGTGTTAATTTCGGCTCGAAACTGACTGCACATTTGAGATGGCCGTCCTCGTATTTGTATGCGTGGTATAATTTAAGACCTGATGTAAATGAGAATATTAGATTTAGCTGAAATGCGTTAAATGAATATAACGGTTCAATTTTATGCATTATACGTTAATAATTCATAAGCTAAATACATACATAAGCCGGTGATCACCGAGGTAATTTGGCTAGGTAGTCCGTTTGATAGCGTGGTCAATTTCTCCTCAATGCGCTTATCCTCTGCGGTCAGTTTTGTGTCCAGTCCGCCCACTCTCGTTTCTATGGCAGCGGTTGCCATGTCTCTGGTCAGCTGATAGTTGTTCAGTTGATGCTGGACATTCTTGAGTTCTCTCTTCAGAGTGTCAACCTGATGTTGTAGCTCGAATACGGCATCTATAAGTTTGTCCTGAACCGCATACTTAGTACATATTGGTTCCTCTGTCAAAGCAGATGAGACCATCAGCAACACCAACACATAATCGGTATAATATGAAGCCATGTTATATCCCAACGTTTGCCAAACGATCTGTACTAGCCTAGTATCAAAACAGTTGTGCGTTAAGTGTATATATAGATCGGCTTAATTGACATCTCGCTTGGTAGATGATTGCTCCGCCCACTTAATCACGTGACCAAGAGGTTAGAAAACCTAGACAAGCTAAGAACAAATTGGCGTCTTTAATGAGATTACGGTATATTCCGGATGATTTGGTTAAAAAAGAATGTCTTATAGATGTGCACTTCGTCATCAAATATAAGGAAAAAAAATTGCAAATGAGTCAAATATTGTGCTAAGTTTTAAGGGAAATTATTATGTAAGCTGCGTTAAATGCCATATATATTCCGCAGTCAACGAAAGTGACATGAGCCTCATACCGTGTTTTTGTCAATGTCCGAAACTGCGATTATGTTTGCACAATGTAGTTTTAAGTCCGGTTAAGTACTTTCTTAGTTGCAAAAAACGTATTGCTTTCAAGATACTCTTATAAAAGAATCCTATGTAATTGCTCTTCACGTGAGATTGATGTCAAATAATTATTGCCATATTAAAAAAATACAATATACCTATATCAATCTGTACGCTTTCAAAATATATACTATATTATCAATTGCTTAATTTGTATTATTATCAATGGGCAGGATTGTTGGAGAATACTCTCGTGTGCAGACGGTGGTTTTAAAGCTAACATGCTGGATTCTGAACGGTCTAACTGACGCAACACGCCAGTCTTCAAGTACCTCCTGGTAGCAGCACTGGGATAAGCAGAGGAATAGACGACCCAGGCTAAATCGGTCTCTACCATTGTTCTATCTCGGTCGACCAATGTGAAAAGGAAGAAAAGATCTATGCGACGTCAATCTTCAATGACAACAGATTGTTATTCTGTTTTATTTAACATAAACATATAAATGACATAAATACATATACCTTTATTTACAATATGCAACATAAGCATAAACACAATGTACCAATAATTGCTTATGATAATAAGATATGTAACATGCAATACAACCAAAAGGCAACTGGAATATATTTCACATTTTGTTACTTTTGCAGAAAATCCGGCTTACAAAGAAAGACATCGGACGACTTGCATCACTTAATTACACTTCACTGGGGTACGTTGCCTGAACACCAGACCAGACCATCTTGACACTATAGGGGCCTCAAGCTGTTAACAGCACCCTTTCTCAACAGGTAACATATATATTAGTATTTCACAAGCAAATACATGCAGCCGGTCAACGAGCAGCAACAGAACAATATTTAGTCAATGGAGAAGGAAAAAGGTTTTTCAATTCTCGAATAAAAATTTTAATCGAGAAATGGAAAACTCTACGTGGCTGAATATTTTCTTGATCAATTTGAAATCACTGTCTGATATTTGATCTGATCCTTGAGCAAAGAGGGCTTGTACAATATAAGTCCTTATTTTTTAACCTTCGTTGTAATTAAAAATCTTTAACAACAAAGTCCATCTCTTTTTTTATATTTGTCAACAGTCAATCAATTGTTGAAGCATATCCAGGAGTCCACCTTGACATTAATTTTATCAGATATGCCACATGAAAACAGCCATGAAATAAATGTAAATCAGACTCTAGGGTCAACTCAAACTGACGCTTTCAAAGTTGCGGGTGGCTTATAACATGATTAGCATTGACAGTGTTAATGCAATGATGATGGCCTGTCCAATGTAACCCCTGTGTCATCCAGTATAAGAAGTGTGTCCGGAAAGTACTTTTTATTTTTCTTGGGCATTTTAGTACCTTTTCTGTCTATAGAAGGCCAAATCGGTACAGAACCAAATCTGTTAAACATGTAGTTTATCTAGTTCCTAAACAGAATACCTAAATATGTAGGGCTGATGTTAAAAATATTTGCAATATTTTGAAACTGCATGTTCATTCTTAGTTTGATTAATTTCAACAGGGGTTGATCTTCCAATCCCATATTTTAATACCTGAAATTGGCGTATGAAATGCCACCAGGAAATGCAAAATAGCCAAACCTGTGAAATAAGCAAAGTCTGTGTAGAATTAAAAGTGGTTTTTCCCCTAATTTGTTTCAGATATTTAAGTTAATTAAGTTGTCCATTTACATATTCCTTAGTCTTTAATCTTGTTTTATTTCTTCCCTAAGTGAACTCTTCCCACTTGTAAATTCGTCATGCCTGTGAATTGGATTAGCCAGTTAATGGTGCGTAGTTGGTCGAACACCTTGCAGTTATGGTTTCAATGCCTTGTTTTCGGCTGTTAGGGCCATATATCCAGAGACATACATTAGCAGCCAATTGTATAAGGATTGGTTTATATGAACTCTTGTAACTTGATGATCGTAGTTATTTACATGGTTATGTTACCGCCGAAAAGTTTCCTCTGTATAAACAATGGTTGCTGCGCGGTAACCTTATCATTGGAATGTGTTAGCTTACCACAGTGAAATTTCCAGCAATGCAACACTGAAAATAAGGTCATTTTCGCGTAATTTGTCAGACGAACATTGTCAAATATAGCCTCTGACTATGCTAAAACGATTTAAACGAAAACCGCGCTAACACCTTTATCGACCGAGAGGTCGACGTTATAACGGATATCATGAAAAAGTAAACTCAAAACAAACCATGGCTCATGGCGGTCCGCGCAAGGTTTTAACTATAATAAGCATGCTATCCCTTAACTAACAGGGTTTAAACTATAACACAACACACACTTTACCTTTATTGAGTCGTCAACATAATTTACTCGTGCTAACGATTTATTGAGTCATCATGAGGAGACTCGCGGTATCGATTAATTTAGCAGATGTCTTACTCGTGGTTACGACTTAATACGCCGATTTAAGCTGTTACTATATACAAAATGAATTCAATACTGCGGTTTATTTAGATAACGAACGTGCGTCAACCAAAAAATCAAAAGATAAAAAATGAAGTAGTTTGAGTTACAAAATCGTCGAACCGACAAAAACATGCCACATCTATCACTTTATAATTAATGACTTATTATCATTATTATTCGTACATAACACTAATTAACTCAGGATTAAAATGCACTATTAAACGGAATAATTCTCGAATTCATTTGTTAAGCCTGAATGACCATTTATAATGCGTTAAACTGTGCTCCCAAGGTCCCCAGTTCGAATCCAGGTTATCATTTTCAATGCATTTTTCTCTAATATTTAGAGATTATTTTAGGTTATAATACATATAATATATATCTTAGTGAATACATTAATTGGCAGAGTGACAAATCGAAAATCAACTAGTGTTTGATAGCTTGATATTTCAAGCTATTTCAACCCGATAAGAATGTAAAATTGTAATTCTATATAAACAAATCATCTTTTAAACTACTACTGTCAGTTCGTGTACGCGGTTGAGTTTAGCAGTAAATTAGCCAGCGGTGTACTTTATTCTGTACGCCACGTGTTAAGTGATAAGTAATGGAACACTACNTCTGCTATGGATTTTTCCGTGTCATGGAAGTCTTGTCTAAACGAAAACCCAACCTAGTCGGAAATTATCGTCCCAAATTAGCCTGTGCTAATCAGGGACCATACTTTGCGCACTCGCATTAAGTCCAGTTGTTCCAGAATGCGGCTTATTATATATCGGTGTTGTGTTGTTGTTATATTAAAGCGATGACACAAATCAACTTAAACAAATTGTTTGACATGTAATAAACTTTAAATTGCAATAACGATGGAACACATGTCAATATGATTAACGACATACGCATCATTCAAGTCTGGACTTAATTTAAAAGCGCCTTCATCTAGAGTTAACGCATTGTGATGTTCACAATTAAATGAAAGAGAAGCTTTATTTTCAAACGATGCAATGAAAGCGTACGCATAGGCGTATGCGTGTTTTAAATGTTTTGCTTAAACGGTAGTTATTTAATCACACAAACATATTAAGATCAAATATTAGTCATAAATAGTGAATTTGAAAAAAGATTCAAGACTTATACATTCTTGCTTAAAGATGCTCTAATAATAAAGTCAATACACACATTTGATGAATTGAGAAGAACGCATATGGTCACTAGAATATCCGATACTTGCGGCACGAATACACTTATATTATGAGATGAGTATCCGAATCACGCGTCACGTTTTGGAAATCATGTTTCCTTTTTTCGTCTGCTTGGGTACATTTGCTTGAGGTCGTTTTATAAACCTGTTATAACCCACGATGCTTTGCACTTACCGTTCTGATTCTGTCATTCCAGTTGTGGTAATTTTATGCTTTTAGAAGTTGTTCTGTTATAAAAGAAGTGAATAACAACAAAAATTAATCTTATTACAGAGTTTGTGGAGTTTCATTGTTTGCTATACTATGTCCCTCTTTGAGAAGCGTGAAATTGCGTGTAAAGAATAGAGTATTACACAAAATTGTATTTTTCTCGAATGATACCATGGTCTCCGATGTAGCCACATTCATTAAACGATGGTAACAATGGCAGTTGAATTATCTTTGACATCTTTAAAATATCTCTGTATGTGCTTTAAATGAAACGATTGAAATATATATTGTAGATCGCCTTTTTTATTATTTAATTGAAACTGTTTAATTACTAAGGGTTGAATATACAACCTAAGTAATTATGCTATTTTGCAGTTAAATATAAAAATATCAAATTGTTAAACAAATACTCAAATGTGTTGTTACATTTGTTAACAAATCAACCAATATACAATTATTTAAAATGATAATAATCATGTTAAAAATAAAAGCTATACACCAGAAATTATAAGTGTTAGTGTTGACACATTCCACATATAATAACAAGAGAGTGTTTTTCATGCGCTGTGTTTAATTAATTAGTTAAATTACCGTATTTGTGTAAAGAGTTATCGTCATTTGATAAATTTTCATTACAAAAATAACCTGTATTTGAAGAGTTTTGCAAAAATCAAAAAGAAATAACAATATACACATGTATTTGTTTGCTAAAAAGAAATTTAATGTATATATACCGTGGACAATAACTTCGAAATAAATATAGACACATAAAACTGGATAATGATATTGTTAGCATTTGCAACAATTGTGATATAATTATCTTAAGTAAAGTATCATATTCTAGGCATATTTAAAATACACAAGCATGTCAGTTTTTCTAGAGTATATTGTCTTCGATGAATTTGTTTTCGGAAATTTACCAGGGTGTTTTCAATATTATAAATACTGACAAAGCGATTGTATGTTCCTATCTTACTGGGTGAATTATTTTGATTGCACAAGCAGCATGCTTAATTAAATAAAGCACATACAAGTACATGTACCTAGCTTTATAAACTGTTAAAAAATAATCAGCTAAATAATACCTGTTTTGTGTGGGATGTTTGCCCGTAATGTTTCTTACAAACTTATATCATCGTAGGGTTTTCATTTGTAACAATTACCAATACCGCAGAACGCTTCACAAATATCGAAAGGACGTCTGCGACACACGTCACTTGAACATTGTTTTATTTGCGGTCTAAACCAGTTAAGTACGACATAACATCAAACAAAAACGAGAGAAGATTGATTTTCAGAATTTGCTTGTCATTATTGGTTTAATTGTGATTGATCACTTCGAGAAGTGGTTAAATTTTGGACACCGCCTGGTGCGCAGTTTTGCCATCTGTGACGTAACCATGTTGCGGTTTGTTATTTCTGTTCATTTTTTTTCCCGTAAAGCCTCTTCTGAGCGTTATTTCCCCGGTTTGCGTTTAGTTTTACATGCTTTCACTTGCCGTGTGTTGTCAGCTGTAACATAAATCCATAAACACATTATACCCACCTGAATTGATTACTTCATTTTTCAATTTCTGCGCATGCATGTGCTTTACAGTACTTTGAAGTTAACAAATGAGTTATCCGAAAGATCTTCAAGTAATAAACTTATCATTTAAACAAGTGAACAGACGCACCAGATATGTTGACGATTTAAAATATCATTTAGAATAAAAAAAAGAAACTAAAACAATTAAAATGTAAAGAACTATGCATTTTACCATCGAAATAGGAAATGTCTCGCTGAATGTATCGACCTAATAACTCTCCTTAAAGACTAGCAGATGTCAACACGAATTTCTCTACTTATAATTATAACGTTGAAATATAGTTATGATGCACACCTTGTCGCTTTTCATAAACTTAAATCAAAACGAAGAAGAAAAGATCAATAGCAGTCAATAGTAAGATTAAAGTTACAATATAAAGAAGTCACAAACACCCAATACTGATTATGACAATTTAAATTCATAACAAATTCCTTGTAAAATTTCATTGTTTTGAGTTGTTCTCACTGGTATTTGGCCATGGTGATATCCAGACAATGTCTGAACGTCCTTGATTAAGTCCACCAGACATTTAAGTTCTGTCATCTCGGTACAATCGTAATTTATATTTGTATTTTATTTTAAATCTAGAATATTTTTAAGTCAACTTAGTGCTTCACTTCTTTATATTTAATCAGGTCATCCCAGCTATAATCATTTTTTTGTGTTATCAATTGTTGCTTGTATTGTCACGCATTTATAGGCAATTTATTACTGGCCATAATTTAAAGAATGGCGGGCATATCCAGAAATTCTCTGATGAAAATGTACTGGCGTAACAGTTTCAATATACTTGTAATAATCAGATATTTTGGAAGATATACATGTATTCTATAACTTACATAATAAGCAATTATTCTACATTTCTCGTACTAAAGAAAATACATTTATGAAGAACAAAGTTCTAATAGCGTTTTCCAACATGTTGCTCCTTTTGAAAAAATGTCTTGACCATGTGATCAGTACCCTAATTATTTCATGATTCATACACATTAATAAAAAGCACATGACCAATTCACATGACCAATTCAACAACAACAAGAACAACAAGAACAACAAGAACAACAAGAACAACAAGAACAACAAGAACAACAAGAACAACAAGAACAACAAAAATGATAATGATGATGATGGTGGTGATGATGATTATGATGATGATGATGATGATGGTGGTGGCGGTGGTAATGGTGATGGTGGTGGTGGTGGTGGCGGTGGTGGTAGTGGTGGTGGTGGTGGTTGACGATGACGATGACGACGGCGACGACGACGACGATGACGACGATGACGACGATGACGACTATGACGATGATGATGATGATGATGTTGATGATGATGATGATGATGATGATGATGATTAAATTCAGACACATGAACCTCGTCCTCTGTAAAAATGACGTCATCTTCGTGAACTCGCGTCAAGATGCCTTGATAATGACTTGTTTAACTAATACGTTTCTTCATAATACGGAACATTTATTACATAAGCTCTGCGGTAAGTTGATTGATCTGCTTTACACCTAATTGGCAATAAGCCTTTTGAGCTCATTCAACTTTTATTTTTGCAAGCGGTCAAAATATAGTTAAAGTATTTGTTAACCAGTGTGTAAAATAAGTATCCTATTGGTGGATGAATCGGTTGCGCTTATGTCTCAAAGTGCGTTGCACGTAATGGTCCTTGTTTGCTTGACATCATATACAGTAGCAAAAGTACGTGTCGATTCCACGTTTTGTCCGTGATGCATTAAATAATTTACACTGCCTGAACGTTGACAGTGAAAAAGTCACTCACAGCTCTGGATAAATATTCAGTAAATAAGAAAAGTAGCTAATATATTTTGATCACCAG
>VMBQ01016109.1:0-11797 GCA_007657795.1 Dreissena rostriformis | reverse complement strand
TACATGTAGGTACGATATTAAAACAGTTATTGTTATTCATGTCTAACTAGTTTTAGTGTTAACGTATTTCCCTTTTCACGGAAAAGAAACTAAGAACAAATGACATAACATTTATAATCCAGTTCCTTTTTTGCTGCTGAATAAGGAACAAGTAACTTATGTTCAAGTAAGTATCATGTTTGGTTCCTGATTTCGTATTCAACCACGAATATGAACTTTTTATTATAAAATAAATTAGCAGAAATATTGAAGTATATATATTGAAGTATGTTTTAATAAAGTAACTCTTGTTAGAATGTACTAACAATAATTTTTCATGTACGCTGTGCTTACGGGATCAGAAAAAAGAAAAAGAAACAGCAATACAATAAAATAATGAAAGCGGGATAGTATAATTTGTATATAATTATGTTTGGTTATGTTCATGTTTATGTTTATGTTTCGGTGTCTTTGTTTTGAAGTCAATATGGTTTCATTTCCTGCAGTGAGGAATTTGTTAATATTCTTAACATTTGCACAATTTCAGACAATTTTGTGTATGTATGAGCTTATTTAATTTGGAACTTACATATACATGTACATTGTATATTTGTATTTTCACTATCATATTGAAATAAAAAATACTCATTTGAACAGAACTTTAAATTCATATGATTGCGATTCAAATAGGAAATTAATGAAAAATTATATTAATACATTTAATTGCAGGAAATAATCAGCAATTCAATCATTCAAAAACTGAATGTTAACTGACCTTTGACACAAGTGGTAACGTTTGTCCAGCGCCCGTCCTTCTGACATTCACTTGTCACATTGTTAAGGTCATGCGGGGGGTTACCATGGTTACATAGCAGCTTGCGTTTATGTCCTATCTCATGCGTGTTTCCGAGGAACTTTCCATTATCGTCCGTCTTATTGAATGGTGGACAAGCTGAGACAAATACCACGTATTTTAATGAAGAACAAAATAAACGAAAATAAGCTTGAATGAACATTTGAAAGGCAACGTGTCAAAATATTGGGTATGATGCATTTAGTTTAAACTGGTTTGTTTTTGTACGAGATTATGACGTTGATTTCACGGAAAAAAATATTATTTTTGACAAAAAATTAAATAATAATTATGTTCCAAACATGTTTGAACTTTTAAAGCATTCACACATGTATATCACCTTAAATGCCGAAGAGCCAAACCCAACGCATATAAAAAGGTATGAATTAATGGTTACCAAATCAGTTTTATTGTACAGAGTATTGTGCCGTTGTTTGTATTATCATAGGTTAGGTGCATGTGCAGATTTTTGTAAGGTTTTCACTTTTTATCACACTTAAAGACAGCTTGCTGGATGACATTGATTTTTTCATTCCTCAGCTCAGGGTTTTTATAACACACCACGCATACAATAAACTAATGTATCGCACCAAAATAAGTTTTTTTTTTATAAATGACACATACCATTTATAACACACGTTATAGCTCCTATGAAGTCACATGTTTCCAGCACTCCAGATGGATCCTTTGGACACATATCATCGCACCTTTGTCTGTCCTATATTTCAAACAACAACACAACAAGTGTGAATTAAAATACAATAAATATATAATAAAAAATACACAAAAGCCAGCATTTGGATAAAAATTCATACGTTCACATTGTTTTATAACATATTGTGTGATCATATAAATCGTACACGAATCATATAGTAAGAAAATCGGCAAAATTACTTAATCATTTAAACATTTATTAAAAATTCCTTTACACTACATGGACAAATATTTAATACAAGTTTTAAGTTTTTTTTAAAGATATTATCGCAAAATAACTCAGGAAAATAAAGGAAACAACTGCGTGTTTCTGGAAATGTTTTCAGATGAATAATATAACTCCATATGGTAGTGCTGATGTTTTTAACATTGCCAAACTTTCCATAGTATTTCTATCGTTTGAGTTTATTTCCTAAAGTAGCCAGCGAATTCATTTTGGAAAAGTTACTGAGTCCTTTTAATATAAAAACATAAGTAAAAATGTACTTTGTTGAAATAACATTTACAAAAAATGTAAACCAACGAAATTTCCTTTTTTTATTAGTATTAAGCATTTTTGTTATTAGTATTAAGCATTCGTTGTAATTACAAGTTAGTTCAATTGTTATTCTTTTAACTAGTATTGAAAGCATATGCTACCACATAGGCGTTTAAAATAAATACTCGCATCTCAAAAATTGGTAGAGAAAAAAATAATTGCATATTGGACTTAAAATCTTCGCAAGAATATACTTTGATTGCTATGTTTTGAGCAAAATGTATAGTAATGCTTCAGTTCAATTGTTAAGTTCGTGTTTTACGATACGAATGTACATTTCGATGTTTTCCATTAAGGAGCAGCACAATTGTTTTGAAATAAAATAATAACGCAAATACAATGTAAAAATAATTTATATAACATAATAAAGAAGAAATCAATAAATGGTGATCGAAACAATAACTGACCTTTTAATAATTAATGAGAAAAAATCTGCTGAAGCGAATAATCAGTCCTTTTTTGTAACGTTACAGGTCGATACAATATTTATGTTTCAGCTATACACAACTTTGTTACATTTCTTTAAAAAAAACAACAGCACAAACTAAATAAACATCATGATACTCATGTTTTAATATATATATTATACCACGATTTGCGACTTGTTTACTCCAGACAAAGAGCGAAAATATATGTTTGTAATTCTGGTTAAAAAACCTGGGCGGAGCCTAATGTTTCGGACGTTCCATGCATTTTTTTCAAGAAACGCAAGTGCTAAAAATTTCGATCAAGCGAACGTTTGATAAACAAATATTTTTTGACAGCACATTTAAACCATAATAGTTGCGCAATTGTTATATATTAGTCTTCAAAAAAGCTTCAATTTCTTAATTGGGTAGTTAACATCCATTTATTAGCTTTATTTAACGATGCTTTTAACGTCTATTGTATTAATCACACGATGTTTATGATTGAAACCGACGTCATTTGAATTGTGTGTGTTTTTATGGCCCGGAAACGCATCTGTGTATGATTTAGAAGACAACGGAAAAGTATTTATTAAAATAGTTTAAATAGTATACAAATGAATTAAATAAAATCTTGGTTGAATCGAAATAACTGTGTAGAGTTCCGATGCGTAGGCATTTAACCCATTTATGCCTAGCGTCTAGAAAAAAGGCCTTGGTAAACAGCGTAGACCCAGATGAGACGCCGCATGATGCGGCGTCTCATCAGGGTCTGCGCTGTTTGCTTAAAGGAATTTCTGTAAGAAATATTCTAAATATAGAAATAAATATACTAGACATCCCNTACTACTACAAAAATACGTTTAACGTATTTATGACATAAATCCATCTGTTATTAAGCTGCATACTTTATCGATATCAACATGTTAATTTAAAATTACCTCTGATACAAACAACAGGCAGTACATCATCGAAACAGTTTTTGACAGTGAAAATGAAGTAATGGTAGAAAAAGACCTTTGTTGCGTGTGCCAACGGCGATCACCAAAAAGGTCCATGTATCAACTGGAATTCATCCAATGGAGACAGTGTAACAAGTGTAACCATTTGAGACATCTAACGTATTGCACTCCAGAAAAGAGCATGTAAAGAGAATGCATTGTCCTTTGTCCCGATTGTGAAACATAAAGCAATTTGTTAAAACTACATGTATATTGACAAGAGAGAACTAGCAAGTTTTGGTGTTGTTGTTGTTTTTTTTTAAACATAAATTCGTCTGAACAATACTTTGTTCATCAAATGTTTGTATCAATGTCTAATAATAATGCTTATTTTCAAAAGCACACTAAAAGCAACAACAAAATACTTTTGAAGCAATATCAGAAATAGATAATTAAATACGATTCCAATAAGGTCCACACTTAAAATATTGTCAGTGTCCCTTTTTTACGATAAATTAGTTACATAATCTTCCCCCATGACAACGCAAGGTGGGCCTAAATAACGTTTGTTTAAATCATGTCCCTGTGGCAAAAAATGTTCAAGCCCCAGGCATCACATGATTTGTATTTTATGTAGTAAAATCACTGTAACTTTCTGCTCGTCTAAAACAACAAGGCCAAGAAAACGCTTTATTGGTTGTAACATCATATAGTGGTCCTCTAAAAATCGTGTTCAGATCATGCCCCATGGGATAAAAGGTGGCCATGCCCGGTTGTGATGGTTAAAGGTTTTATATTGAATAATACATAATTATTATTATTAAATACTTCTCTGAAACCTCATAATAATCAGCTTAAATATTTGGTCTGTGAAATCAGAATTTGGCCCTTTACCAAGATATTTCAAATCATGCTCAACTGGACATTAGACAGGTGAGCAATCTAAGGAATTGTCTTGCAAAATACGTTCAACATTTCCGTGAATAATGCAGCGTTTCAAGAGTGAGTTTAGTATTGAAAAACATACATTCGTCTGAACAATACTTTGTTCATCGAATGTTAGTATCGATGTCTAATAATAATGCTTATTTTTAAAAGAACACTAAAAGCAACAACAAAATATTAATGAAGCAATATCAGAGGTATATAGTGAAATAATATATAAGTAAGGTCCAAAAATAAAATATTAAGAGTGTCCCTGTTTACGATATATTGCCTTTTCACTGAATTTGTTACATTGCACCAGACGGAAATCATTATTGACGGCACGGGTGTGTATAAAGTCCTTTTCATGACTGCCTATATAATTTAAAAGTCAGCATTGATCGGTCGCACTTTGCATCAATTTTACGTCCACGCATTGCTTATTTTACACAGTTTTATCTATAAATCTGTAATCACTGGACCTGGTAGTTGTTAACATAAACATTATAATTAAGTGTCAGTGAGCTGTGTGAATATATGCCTTTTATATTTTCCCACAGGGACATTAATAAAGCAGCGGTGTTGGAAACTAATATCAATAACGCGTTTTTAATGTGACGAACCAGTTGTGCCTCAACAGACTGCGCATATGGCATGACTACTAAATATTCATGTTATTTTTATGAACTTAAACGAACCCAGTTTGAATATACCCACATTCAAACAATTTCTGGATGTATTTCCTAAAACATTTATAATTTACTGTTCATCACATTCAGTTACCCATCTAAGTCGCTTCATATGTTCGAAATCGATTGTTTTAATAAGCAATAAAACTGCAACGGCGCGTTGCATAGAAATTAGAAACAAGGTTGATTTGCTTATGTATTCTCAATAACATACATGTATTTTCTAAATTATCTTTACAGAATTTGCTTTTATAATAATTCTGGTATAATGAATTGCTTTGCGAGAAATAGATAAATAAATTTCAAAAGACAAAAACACAACTTAGGCAATAACAAACTGAACTGGTTCATATACTTAAGAATATACTACACTACACTACACTTCAGGTTACATTACACTAAATCATTTTGTATCCCTCCTTGGTCCATTCGAAACAAGTTTATTTTTTCTCTTCGGTTTAAAATCGAGATTAAGCGATCGCAACCACGTTTGTGTGATTATTTCCTGCATGGGTGCAATCGCTAAATCTCGCTTTTTACCCGAAGAGAAAAGAGAAACTCTTTATTAATAGGCAAGTAGGTGCGAGACCATATATTTCTTATACTTTACTCGACCACACCACAACACACCACACCACAACACGCCACACAACAACACGCCACTCGTGATCATAGAAAAATAATATTTTCACTCACTGCGCCACTCGTGAAAATATATTTTCTATGATCACTCGTGAAATAACAAACGATCTTAGACTGACATGAACAAATATCCTCTATATGCCAAAAATAAATTTGGGTACGAAAAAAAATTTGGGTACGAACAAAAATTTGGATACGAAAAAAAAAGGTATGAAAAAAAAATGGGTACGAAATTTTTCTTTTTACGCAACCATTCACTCCCCTGTACGCTAAAATAGATTGGGCCACTTTTGGACCAATACCAGGAAGCTTTTGCAATGCATCCTCAGACGCAGAATCCACATCAATTAGCTTTGTACGGTCCATGGTGTCAAATTACATATTTAGTTTAATTATGTCTAAAGAAACAGAATTAATTACTATTTCCACTACTCGGTACATTTTTTTTTTAATCAACATACACAATTTTCACACAAAAAGAAATAATTTAATTTATTGAAGTGACTACGGTAATATACTGAATGAAGAAATTTACAGTTTACGGTAATCCAACAAAAACCTTTCCAATATATAGCGTTGGATAGAATATTCGAGTCACATTCCAACAACACCAATCTTGATATTACAAGAATGTTGATTGTTGTAAATAGCGCACAACAAGAGACTTATTTAATATTTACAAGTCACAATCTATAAAGCGTGCTCGCAGAAAAAAAAACTAAATTATAATACAATTAAAAACCCCTTTAAACTTTAAATTGGCATTGAATACGAAAACCACAATGAGTTCATATGGTTAATAATCACAACCTCAAAAATTGAATGAAGGAAAACAAGTGAAAGTATGAATCTCACTTGTAATGAAATTGTGATTTAATCACGAACAATGTTTATAACTAAAACTATTATTTAAAGAAGTCATTTACTATTTAATTGACTATGTCCTCTGTTTGTTGCATTTTAAATTTAAAAATGTGTTGCTGTATGCATTTATTGCTGTATTGACTTAAAAAACAAAACTCAAATGGATTTCCATTCTAAGTTTGCTGTCTTAGTCTACCCTCAAATTACATATGTTTCTTGCATAATTGAATTTGAAAAAACTGCATAATTTTAAAGAAATTTTCAGAGTTATTTGGTTAAGTTGGGGACAAAGTTGAGCAAATATAATCATTTTTCAACAAATAAATCATCCACTGATTTAACCCCCACTGGGATTTAAACCCAGACCTTTTTCCTCTGGGAAGGAAAGTATTCTATCTTGAAATACAAGGGCATGGAAGAGGAAAATCAGCAATTTTAAACCTATCAACATATAGATTTGAACAAAACGTTTATATGGTATAATAATATAAAAACATCCCGCAAGTTAATTTTTCACATGACCTTTGAAACAAAACAGACATCTCTGAATCTGCAATACATTACAGTTCAAGTTTAAGACGCGTAAAATACCAGTTATCAAATTTGAAAATATCCCATGTTTTTGTTTTACTGATAGTCTCCCATTAAGAGGGCCATGGGTCCTAAGGCACTTATCTGAGATACTAAGGAACTAAACTAGTATCACAAGGAAGAGACCAAAATAACCAAAGTACTTTTTGAAACATAAATATGTATTTCTTGACCGATTGTTATTTTTGAACTCATCTGAGATATCGTTAGAACAAATTTTCTTACCAATGTTCATGAAGGCTAGACAATGAAAGTGTCAAGTGGTATAAACATGCTTTTTTTACTTAATCTAGTGACCTTTTTTAGTAAAACATAGCCCAGAGTTGATTGGGACAAATGTCCTGACCAACTTTAATGTATATTTGCCAATAAATGTGGCAATTAGTCCCCCCCTCCCCGGATAGCCATGTTTTCAAGTTACCGGAACAGTTTTTGAAATTTAGCCGAGATATCATAAGAACAAATTACCTTGCCAAGTTTGGTGAAGAATGGACTGTAAATGTGACTTGTAGAGAGTTAACAAGGTTTTACTATAGCCATATAAGGAAAAATGCCCCACCCCCTGGCAGCCATGATTTTAAATGGACGGAATCATTTTCGAACTGAGCACAGATATCAGTTTTACAAATCTTCTGATGTTTCATGAAGATTGGAAAAAAAATGTGGCCTCTTCAGTGTTAACAAGGCAAATGTTGAATCACAACAGACGATGGAAAAATGGCGATAACAAAATCCAGAGTTTAAATGAAATTACGTTACACGAGATACGCATTTCATACCATGCAAGAGCGAAGGAGTCATACAAATCTAACTTTAGTATTAATGACACGCTGACCTAAATTTAAACTTTAATCCAATGCTTNTCAATAATACAATCCAGAGTTTAAATGAAATTACGTTACACGAGACACATATTTCATACTATACGAGAGCGAAGGAGTCATACAAATCTAACCTGAGTATTAACGACACGCTGACCTTAATTTAAACTTTAATCCAATGCTTAAAACAATAAAGTTACGACTATACGCACTTCCATTTTCCGTTTTTTTCCTTCCCTTTGTTAAAATTTATTCAAACATCAAACCCTCCATCAAACAAGCAATGGGGAATGTACCATACCACGATATAAATATTGCCCCTGTAAAATACGCACTATTTGCTGCAGACTGTCGGATAATGTTGGGACAGCTCATTCAATGGTGCTTTGTTTTGTTTGGGACAACAGTACACGAAGTATGCATAATTCATGCACTTGTTATTTTTTACCGTTACAAACATGTTGATGATGGCATACGACGCATTAAATATTAGCTTTGAAAACNGAATACATTTTTTCTTACCGGTCAAATATAACGTGTGTCTAGGTTGCAGTTAGACTGCATTGTAAACCATGCAATTGTCCTTTAATTTTAGGCAATTGCATGAACAATACAAGACAATGAAATCAATAAAACATGAAAATATGATTTACAATGAAGCCCGGACAAGAATTGGTTTAAATCGGGTGAAAGGTCAAACCGGAATTGCAATGAATTGGAAATCGGAAAATAATGCAATACACATTTAAATACATGTAGTCAACAATTTGTGTTATTGTGTGAGGTTACAGAAAAAAACAAACATTTGTATTAACATTTGTTTGTGTTTTTCGCTAAATTAGTATTTCTTCAATATGAAAAATCTTCCCCTCTACAGTGTCTGTATCTTTGCTTTATCATCCATACAATTATGTAGCTTATTTGCAATATTTGCATTCCAAATTTCTGTTCAATTCAAGAAATGCATAATGTTTATAACAGTTATTATAAATAGTATGTGCTCGCCATATACGTCTTTAGGCTGCAAGTGATTTTGAAAGGATTAACGATGAGAATAAAGGACCATAAACATTGCTCAGAAATGATATCTATAAGTATTGCAGAGTACTGTTGGTCTACGGTCGCCTAAATCATTTTGAACCCTAACCCTAACCCTAACACCCTAGCACTAACCCTAACCCTAAAAAAAAAATTAAAAAAAATGGGTATGTAATAATTCATATGGGCGACGGTGGACCATCGTCCAAATGATTGGGTGAGTGTTTAACGAAGTAAAATTAAAAACAAAATGCTTTGACAACAACAGGAAAGTATGACAGTAATAATACTAATTATTATTCCCAATGATTTACGTCAAATCCCTATCCACGAGGCTGGTTTGTCTCAGCTCAGATGATCTCANAATAAAGGACCATAAACATTGCTCAGAAATGATATTTATAAGTATTGCAGAGTACTGTTGGTCTACGGTCGCCTAAATCATTTCGAACCCTAACTCTAACCCTTACCCTAACACCCTAGCCCTAACCCTAACCCTAAAATAAATAAATAAATGGGTATGTAATAATTCATATGGGCGACGGTGGACCATCGGCCATATGATTGGGTAAGTGTTTAACGAAGAAAAATTATAAACAAAATGCTTTGACAACAACAGGAAAGCATGACAGTTATAATACTAATTATTATTCCCAATAGTTTACGTCAAATCCCTATCCACGAGGCTGGTTTGTCTCAGCTCAGATGATCTCAGGGGATGTAAACATTACAGCAGAGAATATTCTGATTATGTTGCATAGAGATAAAATTTAACATACAATAGCCTTAGGAAGTTGAATAAAAAGCATGTACATACACGTGGGACATAACATGCACGAACCTTAGAAAGTTTAATACTAAACTTATACTTAAACGTGGGATAAATTTCAAATTGTAAATACAAATTGATGGTTTTACCTGGACGCCGACAATTTCACTTCATTAATAAAGAATACAATGTAGATGTTTAATAACTTTGTAGATAGCTCCATGTAATATAATGTAGTATACGGACATTGTGAGTAATTGATGCAAACTATTATGCATTGTATATTCTATATCTTTAACAGGCATAAGACTGCTACACTTAACCATGCCTGATAAGTGACGTGTAAGCCATTTGCATTGCTGGGTAGTACTGCAATTATTGATAAAAAATATTACATGATTCAATATACTTAATATTTTATTATTTTAGTTTGATTTGAAATTGTATATAATAATTATTATATGTATGTACTATGTGTCACTTCAATATAATATGAAACTACTGTGTGATGGTTTATCCAAGGGCAATCTCTTGCACGACGGTTACATTACATTCACAGTGTTTGTGAGAACATGGAACGAAAACTCTGCGTTGAGATTTATACAAGGGGTTAGAACCACATAGCAAATTGCTGTCAAAAGCTCTTACAATAGACATTAGCTGAACATGAACAATTTCACATTAATTATCCATGTAGTCAGTTAAACTACATGACGCATTGCGTTTCCAATGGAACTGTGGGCTGATATGAACAATGTCGTATTAATTATACATGAAGTCAGTTAGACTACATGACGCATTGCGTATCCAATGGAACTTTAAAACAACGACAATCCTTTTACCTGGAAGCTGGAGTTTCCAAGAGTCATGCAATATTCAAATGTTATCGGAGAATTAGCATTATTGCTGTTAATTCAATTGTGCGTATCAAATGAACCTCGCTCTGTGAAAAGGGGGTTTAATGCATGTACGTTGAGTGTCGTCCCAGATAAGCCTGTGCAGTCAGCACATGCTAATCAGGGACGAAACTTTCTGCATTTATGGTATTTTTCGTTTAAAGAAAGTCTCTTCTTTTCGAAAATCTAGTTTATGCGGAAAAAGTCGTCCCTGATTAGCCTGTGCGAAATGCACAGGCTAATCTGGGATGACACTTTTCGCACATGCATTAAGCCCAGTTTTCCCAGAACAGGCTGATTTAGCTGGACTTTTCGGAAAAAAGGCAAGCTATTCGTCTCGCCTGGACTTCGCATCCTAGCTAGGAAAGTGTTTTTTTCGGTAGTCTCTTTGGAATGGGTTGAGAGATTTAATTCAAACTTTGAACATGTGTTCTCCATAATAAAATGACTCCATAGGGTTGAGATTTTTTTTGTGAAAAAGTCCATATAAGCGGACTGCACAGGCTAATCTGGGACGACAATTTACGCACATGCATTAAACCCCTCTTTCACAGAGCGAGGCTCAAATGTATGCTTTTAAAATCACATGCTTATTAGTTTGTAACATCAAGCGTTGAATATTGCTGATAAAATATTCACATGTTATGTTCACCGTGCTAGAGCTGATTTTAAATATCTGTATCCAATTAACATTTGGTTTTTATGGACTGATGCCATTGTCGTCTAGGATTGACAAAGATTGATGACATGTTTACAAGTTATGGTGAGCGCGCGTTCGGAACACTTTCATCGCACTCCTTATAAGCCTTTTGGGCCAAGCGGCGGCCTCCATTTACGATCAGACCGGAAGTGTTACTTCGTCTGCAGCGACCCGGATCCGCTCTCACCGGAAACCGGTCTGCTACTGACTGAAATGGAAACACAACAAGCCTGAGTACACGTGCACCTAGATTTATATTGATAAATCTCCGATTTATTTAATATAACATAACACATGTATTGTTGTACAAGAACACAATACAACGAGCTTACTCATCGGGATTTAGATGACGATAACGAAGTGTTGCAACGGTATGTATAAAATTATATCTAAACAAATGACGCACTACTTTGATCAAACCCATTTGTTCC
>VMBQ01016103.1:0-12452 GCA_007657795.1 Dreissena rostriformis | reverse complement strand
GAATTATCTGTTGAAAATCCTAAATAGATCGAAAAATATGTGCATCTTATAAACAATGTAAATTGTTTGAATCATATCTAATCATTGACATTCATGAACATGGAACATAAATAAATCATTAAGATTGAGATATTTTATTGTAAGAATCAACAAGATTTGCATATATTTTAATATAAAATATTATCAATATGCATATTATCAGGCTTGATCCGTTATTGCCCTAATTCTTCATTTCATTTTAGGTGTTGCAAAATCTTAAAAACAAATCAAACTGAAATGGACTTTCGCAGGCAAAAAGACTACTAAATGGCTTTTAAATTAATGCGTAAACTTCTAACCGTCCAACAGAGTTATAGCATGTGGCCGTAAAAAATGTTCAACCTCGATTTGAGAACGAGACGGAAGTCAACAAAGTCGTATATACATGTCAGCAAAACATACCGAAATGACAAAGAGTAGCTCTGATTACGAATCAATCATTGCATTTTAAAGAACAGGCATTGAAGATGCTGTGTGCAAAATATCATCTTAAAATGTCAACTATTTATCGCGATACGCATTCTTGAACATCAAAGTTATCCGCTATGGGTAATGATCCGCTAATGGTGTCAGATTAGTACATGAAAATTAAACGTGGAAAGTTTGTAATTATAAAAAGGTCTTTTTTATTATAGTGTCACCCCTATTGAAAGGGCCAGCCAATTTTGACTTATGAGACACCTTTTTTTTTTGTATACCATGTACCTCCCAACTCCTATAACTATGCCATGGAGGCGCCATGCAGGCAGTTAGAAGTCGGTAAACATTCATGTTTAACGCTCGCGGCTCACGAGCCGGCCTAATCGAAACAAGTTCCATGACAAACATCCATCCTTAGACAAACGCTCCCCATGGGGCTCGAACCTACGACCTCCTGATCCCAAGGCGGACACCTTATCCACTAGGCCACGGCGATCGATTATAATGCCTGAGGCATTGATGAGAGACTAGAAAGAGAGAGAGCTGTCCTCTAATGAAGCTTATATAGGACTTTTAGTAATGTAAATCCTCGGTTGCACAACACCGATGAGAATATACTGTAACACCACGGTGGGTATTGATTTCCATTGGCAAAGATGTTCGCTAAGAAGGTCAGAATGGTATTACTGTGAGAGGCTTCAGCTAGAAAACTGGTGTCGTATAAATTATAGCCTTGTTAAAAAGGCTCCGTAATGTCAGTGCGGCTGTTTGAAGGATCAGAGTTGTGGGAGCATAAAGTGTTAAAAATTGTTATAAAAATCGTAGTGTTTATTATGATGTGTTTATGATGTTAAGATGTTCTTAATGAGGTAATACTTTCCCTCCATATGAAAATCACTGTATCTGTTTTACAAAATGTATGCTAGTGGAGTTTTCGAGGACAGTTTCAGTGCTGGCTGTTTATTCACTGCTAATATAATAATGTCTGTTGGACGCTATTGATGTTGTGTTTTCTGCCTGAGTGCCAAACAATCATGGATTTTTACGAGATGCCTGGATATTTTCCAGAGTTTGGGCAAGTAAAGGTGAGGCCTAGTTCTTGTTTCTTAATTGTGGCATGTTCTGAGAAAACTGGACAAAATGCATGTGCGTAAAGTGTCATCCCAGATTAGCCTGTGCAGTCCGCACAGGCTAATCAGGGATGACACTTTCCGCCTAAACTGGATTTACGCTAAGAAGAGACATCATTTAAACGAAAAATTCCATAAAAGCGGAAATTGTCGTCCCTGATGAGCCTGTGTGGATTGCACAGGCTAATCTGGGATGACAATTTACGCACAAGCATTATGCCCAGTTTTCTCAGAACACGACACAATTGTTCATGCAATATGGAGTCTCTTTTCAATTAATCAGTTGTTGTTGTTGCTTTTGCTAATATGCTGACCCGTATTTTTACTGCTGACACTACAAGTTTTTATTAGTCCAGTCATGCATTTAACCCCCTGTTCACAAAGCGAGCCTCATATATTCATGACCACTCCTTTTATGGTCTTTTCATATGGCTTGTGAACCAAAAAGAGATTATGTTGCCCATTACTTGAATGATGTTAATTGCGAAAATGCACCATGGATTTAAAACATTCCGATAATTCTTAATATGAAAAAATGTTTTAAAGAAATTTTGCATTTTGATGGGAAGATCCCTCATCTTTACGTGTGCTTTTCATGATATATGACTCACTAAATTATTATTTAATTCAACAGTTTTCTTATACTCAGCACATATATATGTGACATGAGTTTAACAAATATATATACATACAAACGTACAGGATGTGGGTCATGTGATATTTGAGTAAGTGTATACATATGTAACATTACTTGAAACAAATGTACAGGCACAAAACATGTTGATAATACAAAAGTTATGCACTTTTATTTTGTTTTAATTTTATCTAATTTTAAGGGGCTTACCAGGTGGCTATTTTTAACACTTAAAAATAATTGTAATAAATTTTCCAAGATTGCAAAGAACAGTTACATTTTTCTCATTCATTAGTAAATCAAATTTTACACTGTTTAAGTTCTTTCGAAGTTCTAATCACTTGGATTTAGAAATTGCTTATTTCATTGTTATATTTCTTCCTAAAACTTAAAAATGCAAACAATATGGCATTGAATGAGATACTAGCAAATATAACTTGTGGAAAGAAATAATTAATTAAACACTAATATGAGTCTTGCAAGTAAGAACGTGTTTGTAAAATCACACCACCAATTGCAGAATCAATTTAACCCATTTAATTATGCCTAGCATCTAGAAAAAAGGCCTTGGCAAACAGTGTAGACCCAGATGAGACGCTGCATGATGCCGCGTCTCATCAGGGTCTGCATTGTTTGCTTAAAGAATTTTTTATGTAAGAAATATTCTAAATATAAAAATAAATATACTAGACATCCCTAATTTTGGAAATTAATTGATCCAATTTAGAAGGATGGGAGAGTCCACTCGGCATAAATGGGTTAAACAAGAGATACATTTATGTGTAAAGCTATAGAATGCTTCTCCAATGTTGCAGCCAAGTAATTTTGGGCAGTTGTTATTCCTTTGCATGCTGGGATATTTGTCGTCTGCTAAAATGTCGTCTGCTGAATTTCTAAAATTAGCATTTTCTTCGATTTTTTTTTCAAAGAATACTATCAGAATAGCAAACAGTTTGGATCCTGATGAGACGCCACGTTTTGTGGCGTCTCATCTGGATCCAAACTGTTTGCAAAGGCCTTCAAAATCCGGTTCCAGCGCTCAAAGGGTTAACCCTTTACCACTCAGATATGCACTTTGACGTGTTTGTAGTCCCTTCCAAAATGAAATAAAATTTAGGAGCTTTCTAAATAGGTTTCTAAGTTTTAAATGCTTCATTTCCGACCCTTAGATACTGATGAGCAGCACACTGCATAAAACCTAAACAGACTGCGAGTTACTCGAGTTACTCGGAGACTGATCTGGTTCTATGCTGGTTGCATATAGCCATTTTCTCTTTGCTTCTGAGCGGTAAAGGGTTAACTCTTTCAGTAATGGAACCAAATTTTGAAGGTCTTTGCAAACAGTTTGGATCCAGATGAGACGCCACAGAACTTGGCATCTCATCAGGATCCAAACTGTTTGCTATTCTGATTGGATTCTTTGAAAAAAATCAAAGAAAATGCTAATTTTAGAAATTCAGCAGACGACATTTTAGCAGACGACAAATTTCCCAGCATGCAAAGGGTTAAGACATCAGCCTGCGATAAAATTAACAAAGCTGCTCCGAGTGATATTCCTGTAATTCCTATTGGTAATAAAAATACCAAGTTGAAGCTGCTTGCAGAGTTGATAATTATACAATGTGCAAGTAGGTTGCAGTACATTTGTATATTTTCCAATAATGCATTTCCAGGTCATCCACCTTGTTCAGCCGGGTGTTATCAGGTATGGAACACAAAAACTGCCGTATGTTGAGAGAAACTGATATGTTTGGTTAGTTGACATTATGTTGGGTCAACTTAACATTATGTTGGGTTAAGTTAGCATGAAGTTGGGTAAAGTTAACATTTTGTTGAGAGAAACTTATATGTTTGGTTAGTTGACATTATGTTGGGTCAACTTAACATTATGATGGGTTAAGTTAGCATGAAGTTGGGTAAAGTTAACATTTTGTTGAGAGAAACTTATATGTTTGGTTAGTTGACATTATGTTGGGTCAACTTAACATTATGATGGGTTAAGTTAGCATGAAGTTGGGTAAAGTTAACATTTTGTTGAGAGAAACTTATATGTTTGGTTAGTTGACATTATGTTGGGTCAAGTTAGAATTATGTTGTGTTATGACATAATGTTGGGTAAAGTTAACATTATGTTGAGAGAAACTGATATGTTTGGTTAGTTGACATTATGTTGGGTCAAGTTAGAATTAAAATTGTCAAAAGATTTAAATTGGGCCACCCATGAGTTATCTCACCAACGGCCAGCAAGGACNACTCGACAGATCGCCGTAGTGCTTACACATAAACAAAACGTTTATCGTCAACAGGGTCACGATAACCCTGGTGAGAAATCGTCTGCGCTTAAATACTTTCATGCGTAATTAATTAAACGCTAGCTTTATATAGGCGGGTTTCTATCGCTGGCTGATAACACTAATTTAATAATTGCACTTTGTCTTTGACACCGGAACGACAGTTTATTGGTATTTTTTGGTAAAAAAAAGTGCATACAGCTCAGAAGAGGACGTACAAATAGCTTTAAACAGCGACAACAAACAAATATTATACCGGTACATCAGATAAGGATGTTTAAGTACAAATGTATGTACAATTGAGCGACGTGAGGTCGCTAGCATAGTTTACTTTTGACAGTTGTAAACACGTTCGGGTTAAATTTTGTCACATAGTCGCGAGTTACTCCTACTACCACTAAGTCAGATTAAATACGTATGTAAATTTAACTGACCCGTTTTACGAATAACTTACTACTGTTTTTTTCGTAATTTGTTGTTGTTTTTTGACAGGAGCGTACGCCCGACGCGACCCATGGGAGCGATTATTGATAAACACGCACACGTGGGGATTGATGATTGGTCAGCAGATTGTATACAAACAAAAATTGTATGGAACGCCAAAACTGCATTATGTTGAGAGAAACTGATATGTTTGGTTAGTTGACATTATGTTGGGTCAACTTAACATTATGTTGGGTTTAGGTTAGCATGAAGTTGGGTAAAGTTAACATTTTGTTGAGAGAAACTTATATGTTTGGTTAGTTGACATTATGTTGGGTCAACTTAACATTATGTTGGGTTTAAGTTAGCATGAAGTTGGGTAAAGTTAACATTTTGTTGAGAGAAACTGATATGTTTGGTTAGTTGACATTATGTTGGGTCAAGTTAGAATTATGTTGTGTTAAGTTGACATAATGTTGGGTAAAGTTAACATTATGTTGAGAGAAACTGATATGTTTGGTTAGTTGACATTATAATGTTGGGTTAACTTAACATTATGTTGGGCTAAGTTAGCATGAAGTTGGGTCAACTTAACATTATGTTGGGTTAAGTTTAGCATTATGTTGGGTTAAGTTAACATTATGTTGTAAAGGTAACTTCATGGTCAAACCAGATAAATCATGTTTTCCGGACATGTTTCAAACATGAACAATAATGTTTTAACATGCTTTAAACATAGTTTGCCTCATTTCAAGAAGGCTTAAAGTAATTAATATTAAAAGTTAAACAACAGTTGTCATGGTGAGACATTTCCTATCACACTGCAAAATTTAAATAAAAAATATTTTCATATCCAAAATTACTGATGAGTCATCACTCAGTTGTTGAATGTATGTGAGCCCACATTATGCGTGTCCTCACATGCTCCTTTATATATGATTTGACATAAACCATGTAATAAATGTCTGTCACTTGACACACTGATACAGACACTGCATGTCTGGCCTTCCGTGGTTGTTTATGCAACACTTTCAGATATTCATATTATGTTTGGTATGTGAGTCTACCTAATTACTTACAGATGAGGCGTGAGTTTCGTTCTGGTTCATTGATTTTTGGCCAAGTTATGGGCAATAACTTCTTTATTATGTTTTCAATAGGGATGTACATGTATACATGAAACTGCTGTGTGGCTTCAAAGGGCAGTAGGGGGAATTGTGTTTCACAATCGCAGCTTTTGTTGCTGTTATGACTTGGCAAATACATATATTATAAATGTGCATCATCATTATTGTGTTTTGTACTGATGGCTACATCAGTGGCCACTGTGTTTGTTCAGCCATTTGTTTTTAAATTGTGAAAATTTGAGTAGCGAAATTCTTTAAATTGTGAAAATTTGAGTCGTGAACTTTTCAAATTTGTGAAAAACTGCCATTCTCTATGACCAAAATAAAGCCCTGAGACAAGAGCATAATGTGCCCCTTCAGGTCAGTCTCAAAATCTGCCTTTGGAGACAAATGAAGACAAAGTGTGCTCAAATTATGAAATACAGACATCAATTATTTTAACAATTGAGCCTCCCTCTGTGAATGCACAGTCTAATTTGGGACGACACTTTACTCACATGCATTAAGCCCAGTTTTCCTAGATCGAGGCTCATTTCAATGCAAAACAAAATCCAATTAACCCTTTGCATGCTGGGAAATTTGTCCTCTGCTAAAATGTCATCTGCTGAATTTCTAAAATTAGCATTTTCTTCGATTTTTTTCAACGAATACTATCAGAATAGCAAACAGTTTGGATCCTGATAAGACACCACGTTCTGTGGCGTCTCATCTGGATCCAAACTGTTTGCAAAGGCCTTCAAAATCCGGTTCCAGCGCTCAAAGGGATAAATAAAAATCATGTTTGAGAGATGTAAGTCTGACCCATTTTAGACAAGGTGATTTTCAGTTGCATGACACCAGATAATACATTATGTTTCATTGTCAGCATCATGTTTCATTGTCACATAGCAGGTTAGAGATAATAATATTCACCCGCTGAAAAAAAACAGTATTAAAGAGATGATGCTGTAAAATGTGACGGTGGCAAAACTATGGGACAATATTAACCCCTGCGAAATGTTGTTCTGCAGTTCACGAATAATTTGATATCATTAGTACAAATATTCTGACCAAGTTTCATGAGCATTGGACCAAAACAAGGTTTTACTATAGCCATATAAGGAAAACTGCCATGCAATCTTCATGAAACTTGGTCAGAACATTTGTCCCAATGAAATCTTGGCAGAGATTGAAACTGGGTCATATGAGCTCAAAAACTAGGTCACTAGGTCAAATATAAAAAAAACATGATAAAAGTCACTTTTTTGGTCTAATCTTCATGAATCAGCTTGCATTTTTCAGAATAGTCTAGTTCCTTTTGCTTTCAGGTGAGCGCCTTAGGGCCTGATGGCCCTCTTGTTTTGTTATTTCCTTCATGTCATACGAGTCTGTCTGGTCTATCTATGACCTTTTCCTTAACCTTTAGGAAATACATAAATACATAATAAAAATATTTCTCCCTTGTTATTTATGTGGTTTTCTCCATGTATTTGCAAACGAAACCTCAGGTGTTCACTATGTCTTCGATTAATACCTTCAGCTATTTACGTAAATAAAGATTATATACGGTTAAATGCACGATCTAGTTTATAAAATTATTGTAAGAGTACTACTGTACAGTACTGCAATATGAGAATGGTATCTAATTTGAACAAAAGTCTCGTAGGTTGCTGATACAAAATTATTGATAAAAATGTTCAAAACACATACATTAATTGTCTAGACATTGTATTTTGAGTTAACTTATTAATGATAACCAAAATAACTATTGTCAATGAGTTAATGAAATTGTTAACCACACGCTAAACTGAAACTTGTAGTTTCGCCTCAACTTCTTGCACGGAAAAAAAGTTAATTGTTTCCATGTACATAATCCAAAAAGTGATGTGTTTGAGAAACACTATGCCCCTTTTGAGCGATTTTGACCCATTTATTTGACCTTTGACCTTGAAGGATGACCTTGACCTTTAACCACTCAAAATGAGCAGGTCCATGAAATACATGTGTGCCAAATATCAAGTTGCTATCTTCAATATTGCAAAAGTTATGAACAAGGTTGAAGTTTTGGGACAGAATGACAGACAGACAGACAGACAGACAGACAGACAGACAGACAGGCCAAAAACAATATACCCCCTCTTCTTCGAAGAAGGGGGCATAAAAAGTACAAAGCAAGGTCAGCTATTAAACTTGTTTTTTGTTAACATTTATTACGATACACAAATTATTTCCCACTTTAATAATAATTTTAATTACTTAATTTTTTTTATTCAACATTCTTTCTATTGAATTATATAATTAAATTAAGCTAATATGATTGAATAAAGCAAAAATTATCCAAACTGGAACTTGGAATACTGTCGATTCAATAAGTAATTTGGTTGACATGAAATGTTGATTCGTTGATTTGGCATATTCGTTGGATCTTCGACTCCTAGATTTTGTATCAATTGTCTGAAATGTTTGGTCATCATTTCATATTGTTGTTATTAGTTGCTGTGGACCAACAAAAATCAATGCAAATAATTATGAGTGTCAGACGAATAAAATTGGTTGCACAGTATGAAAAAAAGTTAAGGGTTAACATATAAAATTATAGTTCAGGTTGGGTAAGTGCTTACTTACATTTTTTTTAGACCTTACCTGAAACACTACAAGCAAAGCAACGCTGTACTTTACATTAATGGTTTTGTTTCATAATTAATCACATTGGGGACTTATTGGCAATCATTTACAGTCCAATATGAAGAAAGGGAATAATTAAAGTAGTTCAGGTCAGCAACGCTGTACTTTATATTAATGGTTTTGTATCATAATTAATCACATTGGGGACTTATTGACAATCATTTACAGTCCAATATGAAGAAGGGAATAATTAAAGTAGTTCAGGTCAGTTCTAAACAACAGTCAGATAATCTATTTTTCATTGTAAACATCATTGTTCAACTTGGCTTATAATAACGTAAACTTAAGCCATTTATGCCTAGTGGACTCTCCCACCCTTCTAAATTGGATCAATTTATTTCCAAAATTAGGGATTTCTAGTATATATATTTCTATATTTAGAATATTTCTTACAGAAATTCCTTTAAGCATCATGCGGCATCTCATCTGGGTCTACGCTGTTTGCCAAGGCCTTTTTTCTAGACGCTAGGCATAAATGGGTTAAATTATTATTATTATTATTATTATTGTAGGAGGACAAAGGGTGGCAATGGTGTATTCAGAGTTCTGATGAAAAGGGTATTTGTGTTTAAATATACTGTTTAAAATCCTTCTCACACATGAAGTCAGCATCCCCGATGTCAAATAACGTATGTTGGCAAATATCAAAACTCATTCGTCTTAGTTTATGTCTATTGAGCATTGTTTGATGTGTCTACAGATGCGTTTGTGACTTTTTGCAAACGCAGCACGCTGCAAAAAGTTTCGTTCGTCTGAGAAGTTTGAACATTTTCAAAAATTTATGATAAATACAAGTTTTGTAGAACATTTGTTAAAATGCATTTCAATATGTTAATTAACAAATTTGCATGTCTTTTTTAAGCGTTTGTCAAATGGCGTAATGAGTACACAAGGTATTGGTTTAAAATGAGCTAATTTGCACATTTTTGTATATCAGGTGATGGCAAAGTGTCTTTATTGAAATGTTTTGCCATTTTCTCTATGTACTTGTACGAAATGTTACAAACATTTGCGTATTGTAGCTGATTGAATCCAATTCGAGTCCTCAATTTGGATGTCACACTTGGGTGCCTGCATGGTTTCTGTTACAAATTACTCAGACATGCAGTTCTCAACACTATCTGTAGTAGTCTGAGAACAGTCTGTCCGCTCTGTCATGCAGTATGTGAGAAGTATTGTGATAAGGTATAACATAAATCGATATCGAGTTCTGCAGGAGTTGCCTTCCTTTGTAAAACAAATCAGGAACTCTCTCTGAAGTAGTCGGAGAAAAGTCTGTCCGCTCTGTCATGCAGTATGTGAGAAGTTTTTTGATAAGGTATAACATAAATCGATATCGAGTTCTGCAGGAGTTGCCTTCCTTTATAAAACAAATCAGGAACTCTCTCTGAAGTAGTCGGAGAACAATCTGTCCGCTCTGTCATGCAGTATGCGAGAAGTATTTTGATAAGGTATAACATAAATCAATATCGAGTTCTGCAGGAGTTCCCTTCCTTATTAATAAAACAAATCAGGAACGAGGCTGAAAATGAGGAATTCAGGAAGCTGGGATTGCCTTTAGAGGCATTATAATGTTCAGTGGACAAATTGTTAAATAAAATAACAAAATTTTGTTTAATTTTTGCAGTATAAGAAACTTAATTGTGTATATTTTGATATATTGTTTCAAATTCATATTTTATATTTACTGATTATATTTGACCGATCGCATTTACATAGCAACTTTTGGTCATTTAGTTCTGATTGAAATCATTATTTACAAAATTTAAAAACAAATTAATTCATAATTGTATTATTGTCAAATTTAATTAATAATGCTTTATTCGATTATAGTTTATAATATTTTGCGTTAACTTAGTTCCACATAGTATGTGTGATACAAATGGAATCCTGGGCGTTTTTATTTGTTAATACTTAGTTTGCAGTACAAGTGTATTTCTGAGTGATGCGAATAAAAAGAATATCTTCAACAACCATTTTCAATATTAAATGTATAGTTTATTATTGTGTAAACATGTGGACAAAAAAACGTGTAAAAGAAGACAAATGACATGGTCACTTGTAGTGTCTATCCGAACTTTACAACAACGGAACCCTTTGTAGCACTGGGGGTGAAACAGAAAAGTACAAACAATCAAAGATAAAACATTATATGATTCTTCTTGTTTGTGAGTTAAGAGACTCTATATATGGAGTCTTGTTCATTGGAATGAAAATGTGGTTAATTCTCATCCGTATGCATCTGCCAGTAGGTAAACTCATGTTCGCCATAAGGTCTACATGTAATTGCATCTCAAGGGCTAATTGAGTTGTAACACATTTTTACTGTGTAATCAATAAAATAGAGCGACATACTGAAAATGGCCTTTTGATTATTACAGAATAATGTAACGTGTTCAATATCAAGGCATTGGGGAATGCTGTTAAACTCATCTGGCCAAAATGCTGATGGTATAAAGATTATCAATATTTGAACATTCTGAATCTACCGTCACCAGAAGTTAATAATACTGCTACATATCCGAATTCAAGGTTAGAAAATATTTGATAATTTTGAGTATTTATGTTAAAGTGTTTGTTATAACGTCTCAAATCATGCCAAACACAACTAATCTTTGCAAACTACAAAGATAAAAATGTCAGACTCAATGGTAAAAACAACTGAAGGGCTAGCTTAACCCTATATAAATTGGTAATTTGTTGAAAAAAAAAATATTCTTGGCATGGTCACATTTCTTGTTGCAATAAATAATTTTTCAACTTTAAGTTAACATAATTTATACTACATTATTAATAAAGATATTCAACTTCAAATACGTCTAAGTGGTATTTATTCTACATTATTAATAAAGATATTCAACTTCAAATACGTCTAAGTGGTATTTATAGTAGGTGAGTGACTTTCTGAAAATGTACATTATACTATCAAAGCAGAAGAATAGTTTAGCACCCTGTCTTGAGACAGTCTTTTAATGCCCCCTTCTTCGAAGAAGGGGGTATATTGTTTTTGGCCTCTCTGTCTGTCATTGTGTGTGTCTGTGTGTCTGTCACAAAAATTTAACCTTGGTCATAACTTTTGCAATATTAAAGATAGCAACTTGATATTTGGCATGCATGTGTATCTCATGGAGATACACATTTCGAGTGGTGAAAGGTCACTCAAGGAAAAAAAAAACGCATTAGGCCCGCCGGGCATTGTGTTTCTGACAAACACAGCTCTTGTTTAATTAAGCTATAAGCCATGTTCACTTCTGTTTTAACCCTTTGCATGCTGGAAAATTTGTCGTCTGCTAAAATGTTGTCCTCTAAATTTCTAAAATTAGCATTTTCTTCGATTTTTTTTCCAAGAAAACTATCAGAATAGCAAACAGTTTGGATCCTGATGAGACGCCACGTTCTGTGGCGTCTCATCTGGATCCAAACTGTTTGCAAAGGCCTTCAAAATCCGGTTCCAGCGCTCAAAGGGTTAAACCAAGATTTGTTCAGGAGCATTATGATCAGTTGATAGTCGCAACTCTTATTTTTATTCCCTTTCTTATTTAGTCTATTGGAAGATTTATTAGGTGATGTATACATTTGTAAGGAATCTTAATCCTGATTATTCATGTTGTACGCAGAGTTGCACAATTGTAGTACTTTTTATGTCTCCTTCATAAGACAGATTATTTCGCCTTTTTGAGCACGAAGCAGTAAACAACACTTTACAGATCAATATAAAACTGTT
>VMBQ01016102.1:0-11494 GCA_007657795.1 Dreissena rostriformis | reverse complement strand
ATATAATAAAAAAAAAAAAAATGAAGCGTATAGAATTAAACAAATAGTTCATGAATGTAGCACTTTCATCTATGTGCGTATATAAATGAAGACGTGTCTTTTTATTTAGTTAGTGTTACTTTTATAATAGTTTAATAATTTGCAATTAATATGGTTGCCATTTGTGCTGTGTAGAAAATTTAAACTATTTTTAATATTCAAATTGTGTCAATGTTCTTCGTTTATCGTGCATGATAACATATTCATTTGCTTTTTGTTATGTCTAAAATGACATGTAAACAATGAAGGAGTACAATGTCAATAGCCTGTGTTTATTTTAAGTTTGCGTTTTGCAACATATTTTATTTTCTCATGCTAACTTTAAGGCAATATACTGTTTTAACATTTTCATACACTTTATTCACGTGACAATAAATTATAATTATATTACTAAAAAACGACTATTGCAAAAGATTAACACACGTTAAAATGACATCTCGTATACGACTGTTCACTTTTAGAAAAAAATGTTCACGTAATACACTGATTTGCTTTAATTTAAGTTTCTTGTATTGCTGTTTAATTTTAGTTGCAGTGCAATATGATAATGTGGATATTAACACTGACGTGTTTCTTTTAAGTTAATGTATTTTTTAAGCTTATCTTTAGGAGTTCTTCTTATAATTATGTTGTTTCCTGATTAAAGTAATATTCAATATCAGCGACATTATGGGTGTTTTGATGTTAAACGGTTGGATACCGAAGTACGCGCGTACCCGATGACCAGTGTGGATGTTTGTATAATCTGGCATCATTTACGTGAGCAAACGTGCGGTAGGGTAGTTGGTATAATCCTTATTGATATTGGTCGTCCCAAATGAGCAGATGACTATTGAAGCGCTTACTTGTTTACAATCTACAGTGGGTCGAAACCATGTTTACTGTAAATCGAGCACTTAATTCGTATAATGCGTTTAAGAATAGCAAAGGTTGTTAATTAAATATTTGACAATTGCATAGGAATAAGAAATGAAACCTGAAAAAAAAAATAAGTATGATATTTATGTTTGCATTAAATAAACCGCTGTTCACAAACTGTTAAAATGCAACAAAACAATATAAAACGTGTGTTATTCGTATTACCAACTACAAATCAACCCACTATTCACATTTTCAATTCCTATCGCTTTTCCCGTTGTGTACCGCAGGTAGATTTTAATCTATAGCGCAGCCTATTACACCGTAATGCCTTTTTCTGATTGGTTGATATTTGAATGTTTCATAACATGGCGAGAGGTCAGTGATTGAATTGCGATTTAAGAAAAAGTTTAACTGAAAAAAACTTATGCCTTTTAACTTCAATTCGAAGATATTTGAGGTAAAAAATGGACTTCTTAACTAAAACTTTACGAGTTGGTAATGTTATTTTGCAATTTTAAGCATATTGATGAAAATTTAAACTTTCTGGTTTCCACCACGTAATTGGTCCTTGGCCGATAAGACGTTCCAAAGAATTTAGCCCGTATAAAAAGTATATCTAAATTCTTGGCAACGTCTTATAAATAAGACTAATCACTCAAAGTACCAGATTATCAGTCTTTATAGCCCCCACGGTGTAACTTTGATGTATTTTTTGCTTTGTTTTCGTTAGGTTTCATTTGCTTAAATGTTTGATAAGCTACTATTAGTACAATCACGTTTGTTGGTTTCTCGAATTGAATCGTACTCAATAATTTCGTACCCGTTTTTCTATTAAGCAAATTTTCTATAGTATATAGCTATGTTAAGATCTAACTCATACTTCTCAAAAGTATGTTAGCTTTGTTGATATTAATTAATGCAGTCGAAGAAAGTTGCATTTTGAATTTAATGATTTTTGACTGATTTTTAGGCAATATAGTAAACAACTTTCTTTTCTTCTTTATGTAGTATTTTACCGCATTATAATGGTCACAAGACGAAACAATAAACAGTTCTGAATATACGTTGAGTTTGCTTGTACCATGGGGTTATCAGCGTTATCTTCATGCTAGCAACGTCAGAGCAATGGAGCATGAACGACATAACGAGATTAATTTTAATCTAGTGCAGTTATAGTTGCTTGATTTATAAAAATGAACAGTTGAAAATAACAATTTCAGTTTATAGTAGAAGCAGCGACCTGACAGGTAGCGAAAAGACCAGAACCATACATTTTTTATTAAACGAGACGCTCTTTGAAAATTTGTGAAAGTGTAACCAAATTAGAACCTTGTCTCGGTCCTTACCCAAATTAAAAAAAAAGGATAGAAATGTTATGTATATGATAATCGTATAAGGGTAAACCATGGAATGTTACAGGTTACAGGTTAATATTGAAAAAAAATGATAAGACAGTGTTTCATGTTGTTCAGTAGTGTACAGTTGACGATTGCTCGAAAATGGATTATTTTAATAAGATTAAGCCTCGTAACTCGACTAACTAATCATGTTTNGGTTACACTATACTAACAAATTGTTTCCGCACAAGCGGGTATAAAACCAGCAGCTAAAAACGTAGAAGATAGACTAGGATAGGCATTTAGACTAAGAGTATCTCTGCTTGTTGTATTAGTTGAAATTAGTACTTTATTTGATATGGGACCGCTCAGGTCGTTTTATTGAAGTTCTCGAAATGTTATTTAGTAGGCATATCTAACGGATGGATTTGGATGGATTTTGTAAATGTCTTGGAAACCATATGGACTTAGCAATTGTGGACTTGAACATATTGTTTTAACACTTAATAAAGAACGCAGAAATAGTAATTGAGTTATTTGTGTATGCGTTACTACGTTACACGTCATAGGTCAATGTTCAGTGCCACTTTAAGGACATTGTCCATGGGTAAAAGTTTTAAGGATTTTTCCTGAAGTTCAGGGTTTCAATTCAGCCAGTGTTTACTTAATTTACAATTTTAAAAGGACAATTTTAAAATCTTTCAATTGTTCTACTTATACCCATGATTGTCATCTTACAGTGACATTTCTTGTTATACCCCCACCACGAAGTAGGGGGTTGGGGTCTATATAGGAGTCACTTGCTTGGTCTGTCGCGAAGTTTGTACAGACCATAACTTTTGTCCTTTATTGTGAGATTTTAAAATACCTTGGTACATTTGTTCACAACCATAGGACGGTGTGTGATGCAAAGGAATCAGTTTAGACATTTAAAGCTTACATCAACCAAAGTATCCCCTTTTCAATTGAGGCTTTTGGTGGGGTTTTTAATCACCATAAGTTTGTTAAATTGTATGAGTATGTAAGTACATAACAAATGGTCTAGATGTGAGACAAATGTTTAACACAGCATTATTGCTCAACTGGAATTAGGGAAAACATGAATATAGTTGAATTTTATTTCATGAGAAAAATGCTTATTGTACGGTTCTAGAAATAACTTTTAAAACATGGGAGTAATTAAGTGTTCTTAAATACAATATATATAATAGTTGCATAATTAATTCCAGTCACTGTTGTAATAAAGAAATATATAATTTTATCTTCAGATGCCATTATACAGACGATGGCCTATACCGAAGCACAGGCTGATGCAGCCATATCAGCTGTACTGAAATACGCACCAGACAGGAGGGGAGGCGGTGGTCGGAAAAGAGACTAGGCTTAATTTGAAATGAAAAAGAAAACTTTCAAAAGTCTTCTGTGACTTAATTTGATTCTATTTGATTTATAATATGGAAGAAAAACATTACAAATTTATTTTTCGACAAGTTGCAGGACTACTTTATTATATTGACGACATGACAAGTGTGCAAAAAGTTTAGTGAATCAAGAATTATGCTCTCTGTTAACTTGTTTTCAAAGTGTGCACATTCACAATATCTGATTAAATGCCGTTATTTTTTAATTTGAGCCACACCAAGCAGAAATGGGTCTTGCGGTATTATTTAAAGAATTTCGGTTTTCTAATTTCATTATTATTCAGTCTTTTCTGTTAACAAAAATGTACACGTCAATTACATTACATCCTTAGATCTGTTTTATTAAAAACAAGCAATGCCTAATATATATTCGCGGTCTAAAATGTCAGAATAAATTAAGATGCCATGATATGGACAGAGACATAAATTTAATAAGACTGGCAATTTAAGTATTTTGACTGGTTGTTTCGTCTGTTAAACACACTTCATAAGCACTTTAAATTGAAATGTAATTTTGAAAGAAGCCCATAAAACATGCCTCTATTGCAATTGATAATTAGCATCAGTATTGACGTCAACATGACGTTATTTATCTTCATTGACGTCATTTCAACGACAAGACCCATTTCTGCTTGGCGCGGCTCATTTTGATTTGTATCATGTATTCAATGCTTAATTAATTTACCAAGTTTGAAGAAATGTTAGTTTTTATAATGAAAGCCCATTGGGCAATGCACCAGCTTAATTCGGATTCTTTGATATGTTTAGGTGTAGAGTATTTGTTAATATAAAAAATATGCTGAAGCAATACTACGGGAAGCATTCAACAAAATACATGTGTTTTGAACATAACCCGATATTTGTTGTCTTTTATTGACTTACCTGAGCAGGACGTTGTAATCATATTTTGAGGATATTGTTGCAAATGTTTGTAAAAGACATTGTGACAACGTTAGGAAAAGACGTCGGGGAAAAAATTTCATATGCACCATTATGACAACCTTACTGCAACGTTTGAATGCAACTTAAATACAACGTTGCAGCAACGTTTGGAAAAGCCGTCTTAAAGACTTTTGAAAAAAACGTTGCTGCAACGTTGGAAAAAAACGTCAGGAAAACTTTCATATACACCATTGTGACAACCAAATGCAACGTTTGAATGCAATCTAAATACAACGTTGCGGCAACGTTGTATTGCCCACTGGGTTAATTTGAGAAATAAAATGAGATGGTACAATCAAACAGTTACATTTAAAACTCGCATTGAAATAAAATTAATAAATAATAATTAATATTTTCATAGAGTGGACCATATTGAAGTAAAGTGTATAGTATTCAATTTTTTTATTGAACAAAAAAATATGTTTTCAAGCACCGTATACATATATATACATACACACACACACATATAATATATATATGTCTTAACCAATTTTCAAAGATCAATCAAATGTAATACCTATAATACATAATTTAACCCAATATTTCCAAACAATTATATTTTTGAAGATAATTGTAAAGAAAAAAATGTACTATAAACATTTCTATAGTATGGAGACTGTAGATGTTCTTTAAATCGAGTACAAAAATGAATATATTTGAGCACCATGAACTTTTCTTGCCCAGTTTAATTCATGCACAAAATTTAGAACAGGAGTGGTATTCAATATTGATCTAAGATTGGGATATTGAATATCGCCTATTCATTTCTTTTACAAAATGTTTGCGTTTAAATAGTGACAGAAATGGCGTTTATACAGACTTAAGATTGCAGATAATGGTGGTCATGACTGTCCTTTAAAATTAAGGACAGAATCGCTTCAATCTTAGATTATATTCAATCTCAGATCAATTAATATAAGGACCATTCTAAGATTGGAGAGTAATCAAGGATGAAACTTATATTTCGACCGGATATTAAATATAAGATGCATCTAAGATCGATATTAAATATCTACCCAGAATGATACTGTTTTAAGATGATTGTATGAATTCTAAATATACACATCTGTTTTTAAGATTTAAATGATGAACTCAAAATTCTGAATGGTGGAAATCCCATCTTTTGTGCTCAAACTTACTTAGAATGGAAAATATAGCAAAGTTCTTAAAATTACCAAGCTAGGGGATCCTATGATTGAGATTGGTAAATTATTCCATACTGAATAGAGGTTAAATACTATTCTTACACTTGGGTATATGAAATATCAAATACATTATGGAGACCACTACTTCATCTATACCATTTGTGCAAATCTGAAATCAAACTCAGATCACCAATAGCAAAATAATATAGAGTCTGTTTTTGATTCCAATGATACCTAATACAAATTCCATCATTAAATACCAAATGAAGTTAAATTAGCAGGTTTAGCCAATAAGGTAAACAGTCAAAATGTTTTAATGCATAGTTTATATATCAAGTATTTATCCTCTATCAATTTCAGTCAAAACAGGTCAATACAAGTACATGTTATGTGTTTTGATAAACAACAAATCTGAACGCACAATGCCTTAATATAAAATTATATACTTGTCACTAATGATCAATTTGTGAAAAAAAATGGCAAGGTGTAGAAATTTGTAAATAACTATTTTATCAGCAAGTTTTATCATTCATATTATAAAAGTATTAATGTCATAGTTGTCATGACCTTGACCAATAGGTACTTTGCTGTTTCATCAACTACAGAAATGTAATCTAGTTAATTTGAACAGTCTTGAATGCAGTAGCAGCTATAATTATCAATCTTGTCTTCTCGAAATTTGATTTGAATACTGTCTGTGGACCTTGGCGGACTGCATTTAGTTAAAGACTAGTGACACTCTAAATTCCAATAATTCTTTGAAGATATCAACACCAAAATTAATTTGTATCTTTTTGGAGAATATGGTTCAGCTGTTGTCTGCGTTCATCAGAGATTTCCATGCTCCCAGGAACTACTACCGATTCGTGATGAAGCATGACTGTTTCTGGGTTGTACTTGTATACCGAAGATATCTGCATTGACCTGGAACGATTGAAATGTATGTACATTGTAAGTATTTACCTACATATTCATGTTACAATCATTATTCAGGGTATAGTACGGACATCAATGCTGAAATAATGCCTTACATCGCACCCAAATACCTTTTGGATAAACACCTGAGGGCATGGGGCGCCTGTGTATGGCACCATTACTGTTTTGTAAGCATTTGTTTCGTTTTGTCATAAAAGTCACATGCTAGCTAAACCCCAGCTTAAAAAGTGCACCTCTGCACATCTATATTGAAATTTGTCTTTTGCCAAAGATGAAAGTCTACCTGCAAGTGACGGATGACAGAAAAAGGAAATTATGTTGCATACTTCATTCTTTCGTGTTCTTCTGCTTCTTTTTTGTTTGTTTGCTGTTCTCTAGTGACGCTGGATATGTGTTCAAACTTTCCGATGGAGAATCTTTAACAACACCGTTTAGGGAGAAGTTATTAATTTTTACACGTTTCATATCAGTTATCCCCCTTGGATTAAAAGGTCCATTTTTTTGCGCAAGAAATTGAAATAACATCGAAGTTGTATAAAAGCTCGTCTCGTGTTTTCTTTCCAATGTCTTTTGCAAAATGAAATTTGAAGTAATAATTTTATCGTAACATTTCAACACGATAAGTAAAGAAAAGGAAAGAAGACAGGGAAAGTTAGTAAATTTAACATTAACATTACATTTTACTTTTTTACATAAGAAGAAGAACTAATAAATTATAACAAAGGAGTATACATATGTCATTAAGACCCATGGATTCATTATAAAAATTGTCACTCAAACGTATCATTTCAATTAATATCATAAATAGAAAAATACAATTATAAATGACGACATGGAAAATGAATTGCATGATATACAATGTCATAAAGCAAAATGCAATTATAATTAGCAACATGGAAAATGAATTGCATGAAATACAATGCCATAAAGCATTATGCGAGAACTGGCAGATAAACCTTCCATAGTTTTCATGCATATGCATAAAGAGTTAGATATTAAATAATTGGAGTGTGCCTGAATGGAATAAAAGAAAACATAACTTGTATTATAATTAGATCTATTCCAAAATAAAATCTACACAATTGGCCACACGTTAGGTAAAGAATAGTTTAAACTATTTTTTTTCAAACTTTAAATTGTGAATAGGTCTTATTTGTATTGTATATTTATAATTGAACATCTTTGTCTGTGTTAAAGGTTGATAATACAAATAATTTTACAATACATTGATACAGATCTTTTTTTGCAACGCACGTTTAGTTTGTTGAACATTGTACTCAGAAACATTTATGCATCAATTCTTATTTAAGATAATAATAATTTACATCAGATACATTTAAAGCAGACCTAAGTGTCAGCCTATGCAGATTGTACTATAATGATTTATTACCATTGTCTCATAATAAACACATCATATACTTTGAGTACAGCTGACATTTCATCGTACGCGTATCTGTATGAGGTGTTTTAAAGACCGGGCCATGTATATTTTTATGATCAACACGAAATAAGTGGACTTGAGTTGTCATTGAGACGATTCAATTAAAAAAACTCATACTTATGAAGGTTATTTAAACAAAAATGAAGATGTAAACATTGTACTTAATTATTTAACCTTTACCATTTTATATTCAACAATAAACATGTACACATTGAAAAATCATATCATAAAACGCTCTTGAATGATACAACATTCAGTAATGTTATGAACTTGTACAAGTTGGTGATGATAAAATAAAAGTAGATTGCAGAAGTAAGAAATGTTGATCATTGTCCACAATCTTTTACTTTGTATCCGTATCCATATCCTAATCACCGTCATCATAAGCAGACGCAGAAATCACCATACTCATAAACTTCAACAACAAAACAACACCACTGCCATCATCAATATATTCCTTTCCATATCAACACCACATATTACCTACTCCGTCAGTATCTTGATCGCGATCGCCATTTTTAACCTCATTATGTTATCACAAGCAATATAATTTATCATACCACAAAATTATATCAAATGACCTAAGATTATGTTAATGATTAAGTGATAATTTAATATCCATGGAGTATAGTATGTTTGTGTCGATCTACATAACAATCATCACCAGCTATCGGTTGTAAAGAAACTATATGATTTAAACTTGACACATATTTATTATTCTGCATAATAAATGTAATTGAAAATTGTTTTAGCCAGTTTAATACCGGACTTATACTTATACTACTTACTTCGAACGATCAACATGTTTGCAGAAATTTGGACTTTTCGCATTATTGTGACTCTGTTTGCTTTTTATAAAGTCGGTATTTCGGGTAGGTACTTTTTGTTCAAATTATTTATTCATTTAAATATCGCTTTAGTGTTTTGGTTCATGTCGCTGTAAGGACTAAAGAACAGCCTTTTAGGCCCAGTCTCACTTTGATGCCGGTGGAGCCCCTGTGCGTGATCCGGGATCTACCGGGATAACCGGGGACGACCGGGAACAACCGGGGCTGCACCGGCAAAGTATTAAAATGTTTCAAGCCCAAGTCTCACTATTGCCGGTAGAGCCCCGGTCCATCCCGGTTTGCTAAGGCCGGTCGACCGGCGAGAACCGGGATGATTCGTTAAAAGTGTTTAACGCGGTCACACTATTTCCCGGTGCCGCGCCAGTCAACAACCCGGCAGAGTCCCGGTCAACCCCGGACAAGCTACGGTTTATCCCGGTGAAGTCCCAACAGAGCACCGGTTGTCGCCGGTAATGCTCAGGTGGAGCCCCGGTGAAAACCGGCAGCGTCCAGGCAGAGCCCCGGTATACCGTAACTCCACCGGCACTCACCGGGACTATACCGGCATCAGACCCCGGCAGAGCTACGGCAACGCCCCGTTTTAACCCCGGTCGTCGCCGGTAATGCCAAGGCGGAGCCCCGGTGAATGCCGGTGGCGTCTCGGCAGAGCGCCGGTTTACCGATGTACCGTAGCTATACCGGGACACTGCCGGCATTCACCGGGACTCCATCGGGGCAACACCGGCGACAACCGGGGCGTTGCCGAAGCTCTGCCGGGGTCTGTATGGGCCCCGGTGATGCTACGGTGCCGTCCCGGTTGTTCCCGGTGCCGTCCCGGTTGTTGCCGGTGCCGCGCCCGTCGTTGCCGGTCCTTCCCGGTGACATACCCCGTAGCTCTGCCGGGGTCATATGCCGGTATAGTCCCGGTGAGTGCCGGTGGAGTTACGGTATAACGGGACGCTGCCGGCTTTCACCGAGGCTCCCGGGCATGACAGGCGACAACCGGGGCTCTGCCGGGACTTCACCGGTATAAACCGTAGCTTGTCCGGGGTTGACCGGGACTATGCCGGGCTGTTGACCGGCTTCCTTCGGGGCGGCACCGGGAGATAGTGTGACCGCGTTAAAAAAATCAACGAATCATCCCGGTTCTCGCTCTACCGGCAATAGTGAGACTTGGGCTTTAGTTATTTCACTAAACAATAAAACCAAATCACGCAAAGTAATTAACACACAATGTATGTTTAATTTAATAGTTTATGTTGTGTTTATGTTTGTTTTAGGATATGCTAGTTATTTCCTTTTCCACCTTTAATTTAAAAAAGGAAGGGGTATATAGACTTATAAATAAGTCAAGAATAACGCTATGTTAATTATAATAATAATAGAAATTGTCCGTCTCCAAAAGCTTGTGATATAGTTTTTCTAAGCCTCGATAACTACACTTACTTATTAGAAACTCATCAAGTATTAGTCGCAAAATGCTTAAAACTAAATATATTTAATAATTAAATCTATACTAATGGTACGAACATGTTCTTTTCTTCCCACGGCTTGATTTTATTTTTTAGCACCGTATTTATTAAATGATTACCCAGAATAATTGATACTAAACATAAAACAATGTTTATTAAATACATTTTCACACTATAAATAGAACGTGTTCAAAATGACAACTTATTGTGTTTGTTACTTGACTTATATTGGATAAAAGTGGGCATCATGATGGCAATGTCTGTATAGCGTCAAAACAAGGCCATGATAAGCATTACTAGCTTGTTTTTCATTATAATCGATCCAACTGGCAATATAATATTTCTCTCTGGTAGGCATATACTTGTGGATAAGTGATGAATATCAAAACTACTGCAGTTTTTATACGGAAAAAATAACCCTCTTCATTATATGTGTTTAAAGTGTTTGCTCATATTGACATTTTGCAATGCTAAAACGTATCAAATGGTTTAAGCTTTGTCGTACTTGGTCAACATGTTCACATACAAGCCATGGACAATATTTAAAATATACAATAATACAGTTCTTAAAAGCTTCACATGTCAACGTAACCGCGTTGACCGGGGAAAACAAATACACATTAAATAATAGTGCATACGTATGATGATGTTAATGAGATGTGACACAGTTTATGTTGTACTTTTCCTGGGAATGTGGAGATGTTTGCAGAATGTCATATATTTTAAGTTTATTTTGGAATATATCTTCATTTGTTATTTCACCGAAACTCGTTGCATGCATCAATGAGCATGTTTTTAATTGTTATTCCCGAATGGCATTTGCATAAACATTAATAACTACAGTGACATCATGATATTACATTCAATGCAAATCCTAGTTAGGTCGAATATTTAGTAATTTATTCTGAACAGTGTTTATTTTAAAAAGGGAATGTCCATTCATTCCCAAATAACGTACAGGAAAATGGACTTTTTCAATGCCATTTTTATGTGATCTGTTCAATTTTTTTGGATGTAAATTAAACAAAAGTAAAACAAAGTCGTTTTTTTCCCCGATGATTCATGTCTTTTTT
>VMBQ01016099.1:0-11496 GCA_007657795.1 Dreissena rostriformis | reverse complement strand
GTAAGGTCATTCAATAAGTTTTTGTTATAAAGCAAAACTTTATCAAATTAAACAACTTTATTAAATACAAATCTTTTTGTTTCAATTGCTTGAATAGGTAAGTGAATAATGACACAAAGTTTGCTTTATCTTTCGTATTTGTTTTTAACATATGACTATAGCTGGATAAGCCAAAATGCCTATAGTACAAATGTAAATGGCATCATTAACATTATTTTGTTATGGTGTTGTCGACAAAAGGAATCATCGCACTTAAATATATGACAATTGAACTACATAACCAGCATTCGAACGTCATTATTTCAATGTGTTTTTATGGTTTACATGCTATCATATTATAAAAAAAGATACGTTAAGATGATTTTCTTTTACGTACAGGTAAAATTTGAAGATAAACACATTGTTATTGTAGTCTGTATACGCTTCATTAAAACCTTTTCACTTCATATTTAAGAAGCATAATAACGTATCACTGATTTATATAATTAAATAAACATACATAAATAAGTCCTTGTTAAAGTTAACAACCTTTCGACTTAAACACAAACCAAATCAACTAAACGCAAAAAAGTGGGACACAATATTTTACAATGAGATGCTGTTGTTTTCTTTTCTGCGTAAATAATTACATCTTTAAACATGGAATACCATTTGATCATGTTAACTTTAAACGGTAGTTAAATCATTTATTGAAGCTCTTACGAATATACATGCTTTTGTACACGTATTGACACTTTATAAGAAGCTTTCGTAGGCACTATTAACAGTTTCAGATACGACAACAGTCAAATATCTGATAATTAGCAACACCAAACAAAAGCACAAATATGACTCACAACACTTAGGCAGATACGAAAACCGGATTTAAGCTTATTAAAAAATGTTTTAAACATATTTATTTTTCAGTTTAATATCCGAAAGTGATTGCACTTATGTCGTTATATCACGGAAAACATCACAACCACAGCGACGATAATTAACTGGTTCCGAGCAAACAAAGATCTTACCATTATATATTTATGTTGCAGGGGTATCGCTGAGAGGTGTTTGGAAACATTATCTTCTTGAAGTGACATTAGATGTGATTTGATGCAACTAGAAAGGGAATTTACCAACGGCGTACTAACGCTAACTTCATCAATTAAGCAATGATTCAACCGGTAAAATCGACTTTGTATATGGTGCGTAAATTTTCAAATGTTCTAGAAGCTTTTGTAGAATCCTTCTGCATAAATAGTAACGGGATTAGTCATCCCGAGAAAGGATACGATGCAATTTATCTAAGTATTATTGGTTTCACCAAAGAAGCGGCTAAGAAAGGCTCACTATATAGCATACTATACAAAGCAAATTCTACTGATTATTTATTGTTTGCATCACAATAGAGTCTGTATCAAAATTACAATCGTATAACCGTTCATATTACATATGTGGATGAGATGCTTACAATTAAAGGACAACTAACACGACATTCACAATAAAAAAATCGAAGACAGCAGACTTTAGCATCCAATAAGTTTCGGATTATTATCTTGATTTATAGGTTATTATGGAGTGTCATAGAAACGAATATACACGTCTGTTTACCCGCCAACGTAAATTAGATTTTAAGGAGAAATAATTTAAATTATCAAAAAGAATTGGTGCTTCACAATCACTGAAGAGAGTGTACGTAATGTAGAAATGTATATTGTTGTAACCACTTTAAAACACACCAGTATTGGTCTGTGCATGTAAAAATGCAAGGTGCAGATATTCCAAACACGTCAATAAATCACAACTCGCCATGCACAATTCGTTAGGTATATAACGACGGCGATCTCAGTTGACACTAGACCAAACGTCATTTTAAAGGCCAACAAGCACACTAAAGAGCATACATTTTATCAGATAAGAAAAACTAAATGAACAGTTTATCTGTTAAATGGATGCTGAATCGCGTTCGTCTTCCTCCGGTTTTGCATCAACTCGCTCCAACGCTTGCCCTCGTTTTCGGCTCGCGTCTGACCAATCATTGCACAGCCCACATACTCGCCATGACAAATCAAATCATTGTCCACCACGTGACATTCTAACGTGACTTTAGGCAAGAGTTCAGCTGGAATATTGAACGAGAGAGCCTAGTTCCAGACTGGATTATGCGTTCCCTTGTTGACACTTGTTTTCTTACGTGTTACCTTCTTACCATCTACCACTAACACTATACGCACGTACGGATCTGAAAAAGATATTAAATGCATCTGACATATTATTTGATCAATTTGAAACACCATTAACATGACCAAATAGAAGCATACATTCCCAGGAAAGTGCTTTTTCGTTAAAAAACCCATCGACGGGACGTTTTATTTAAAAAGTAAGTCAATTCAATCATGTACATGTTCATGTTAACAATTACTGTTACGAACAAACAAGTATGCACTTGATGCCGATAAATCTCGTGCCATTGACGTCATTTGAAAGACGACCGGATACTAGTAATTATATAATTATCAGGTAAATGCTTTTCAAACACTGACACACACAACTGCAGATAAGCTAGGATACGGACGGACAATGTGGCGAATATTTATGAATATTTACGTCCTCGTCTCGGAAGGAAGACACTCATTTAACACAGTCCCCTATCTGACGAGGGCGTGGTAGTGGGGACGCGGAGGTCCTTTGCCTTCATGACGACCACGTTGAGTCGTTCTGCAGTTGGCATATAGCTCAAGGACAGCAATACTTCGCCCAGCTCGGCGGATTCCCGAGAAGCAGCGTCAAGATAAATTACTTTGGATGTATATTCTTATATAAGAGATTATAGATCATGAACATAATGGTTCAACATTTCCATAATGCTGCAGAAAGATTTGGCAACACATTAGTGATGACTATGTAGTTTTTTTTTTGTTTTTTTTTTAACCTTATTGTGCACATGTAAAAAACCGACATCTCTTAAAAGGGAATCAACAGATACACACATAAGATTTCCGAAAATATATGCACATGTCAAAGGTCTTGCCATGTCCATGCTGCTTCATTTCAACAGCATCATGTACCGTTTTCGATTATATGAGATCGTTAAATATGCTCATGATATAATAACATAAATGTATGCAATAATTGTATATAAACCATAGACTGCATATACTTGATATGAACTTCTTTAGTGCAAACAAAAAACGGTGCGGATATCAAATACGTTATCTGCAAACCTTTGTAAAGAAAGGCAAATTGGAACCTCCTTATCATTTGACTGAGCTATTTAACTAACCATTCAATAAGTTTCAGAGGGTTATTTGTTTACAACTAACCGCCATCAATGCATCTCATTCGAAATAAGAGTAGATCGATTTTTCATTCTGTAAAATGTAGTGATATGATTTTGAGGAAAGACGTAGGATGTTTCTACCTACTTTACAAAAATTGAATAGGTAGATCGGAAAAAACTTGTCTTGTTTGGCAACAGTATTTGGGAAACACGAGCTATTTTTCACTTCAATAAATGTGCAAAGGAAATCTTGTTTGTGAGAATATGCCCCGTTATTAGATTACACAGCAACAGTTTTTGTTGAAATGATAATAGATATCATTAGCAGATTGAAGAGTTGAACAAAAAATTGATGTAACACTGTACTGTGTTGTAACAATCTAGCAAACAACTTTAAATGCAATATGTGATTTACAAAGATGGGGAATATATGCATTGTAGGACAAAATATTATGAGGCAAATCGATCAATATTGAACTGTAAAGGGAAACAAGCAACGGGCTCAAATATTCATTATTCATTATTGGAGCTCCATAAAAATTGTCTAGGCAACACTACACGACGCAACATATAAACATATACGAGTACAGCATTCAATGGTCTGTTTTTATCTTTCTACTCGTTATACTCGTATTATTGAAATACATTTTTGACGTTTTGATAACCCTTCATCGACAAAAAAACCTATTTCGTTCTTCACGAAGTTGCAACGTTAAAGGTATGTTAGAAATATCTAACGGTTCGAGTAAAATGTAGCATAAAGCGATGTCGCTGTGGTGACGCATTTCATTGAATATATCTTGATTTACTTGGGACTAAACATGTAGTGTAGCAACGGTTTCTTGTAATCCAGACGGAAGAGCAAAGTAGTGCCCAAAGAAGCTTACACGGTCGCGGAGATAGTATCAGTGTAAAGTCTGCTGTTGAAATTAATGGTTGTGTCACATGCAAGGGCGATTTAATATGTTATGTTTGTTACCTACTTAACGTAGATGGCACGTTTGAATATGATTATGATTTTGTTAAGACATAATAATAAATACAAATCAAAAAGAGGAAAGGGCAACCTGCTTATGGTAGTACTTTGTGTGAACTTCTATGCCTTCAAGCTCAAATAAAAAAGAACATGCTTTTTTGAAGTTATACATGTTGTCAAATTAAGACCATAACACAACTTAAATTACTTTAATAAAGCCTTTAATCGTCAGGCTTTATAAATAGGAAGTTGGCAATATAATTAATACAAAAAGTTGTTTAATTATTGCTTTGGAACTGTTTCCTGTAGAAATATGACCAGTATCGAGCCCTTACCGTGGTCCTACGTAAAAACACGTGCTTTTGCCTATCTATAAAAGTACACTGAAATGTTATTATGCAAGTCTTTGAATAGCGTATAATAGTAATGTGACTGAGCCATAGGCATCAAATAATAAATTTCTAAACTCTAAAATGAAAACATATTCGTTTTTAGCTTTCATTCACACGAATCGTTACTCAAGCTAGCGCACACTGACATTCAATACAACTTTAAATTTAATAAGGAGCATGATTTATTATAATTATCAGAAAATCTATAAGCTTTTTCATACACAACTCGTTCATATCCATCGGAGATTTCAATAGACAATGTCAACGAGCACTGAAAATTGATCACAATTTCATCAAACTGTTTCACATATTTCGCAAGCACATAATGTTGGTGTTAGATATAACACTTTACCAAATATTAGACAATTTTATAGAACTCAAACAGCTGACCCGTTTTTTGACGCGTTTTCGATTATTAAATAAATTGACTGTTGTAGATTAAGCACGGTATCTTTTAAATTGAAATGTTAAGAGCTTTCAATAGTTACCACCCATTGCGTGTGCCGTTACATTTCGGTTTGATAACCTAACATGGTTTGTTCTTCATATTTGTGTCGACATCTGAATTTAATAGACCATTTATCGAAATCTAAGTAATGAATTCAGTAGAAATTAATCAAATTGACGTCGTGGATTCAGGTTACGTCTGCTCATACACTCTGATATATTTCAAAAGAAGCCGTCGCCGGTTGTGAATGGTTTCTATTACACGCAAGTGACATGTAAGAAGAAGACTTAGCGCCTGATAAATGCACTTTTAGCGTCTACAAGGCTTCGTAAAGTCGACAAATATCTAAAGACCGTTGCGATAGCACCAAACACGTCATTTTACCGTTTGTGGATACTTTAGCTTTGGCTTTTAATGCATATCTCGGCATTTGCAAAGACTTCGTTCATTGACAAGGTCTAGTGAGGACTGTTTATAATAGGAAGAAGAGAAACACTTACATAATAATTTCCTTATTTTAAAATGACGTTGCTTATTGTTCATGCCGGATCAGGGGGCATGCATTGTTAGATGAAATATGCATCTCAATAATTATTATATATGCAAGCGTTCGCGAGACACATTTTATGACAACAGGCTTTTGTATCGGGTACTGTTCATAAATCCTCCAAATGCTTGAAAGTCGTTTTAGTAACCAATGTTTTTAAATTGGTGAGTTTGAGAAAAGCATTTTACGTTTTTCCACTTATTAAACTTTGTAAGTGTTTGATACACAGATGCTTTTGAAAATGATGTACCCTTATGTACATCAGCTAAACAATTGTTTTCATTTAACATTTTCTTTGAAGAAAACAAAAGTGAATTCGTTTCATAAACCAGTGCACCTTCAAATAAATTAAAAAATGATCGAATTGCTGGAAAATGATGAAACCATGCTTTTACAAATTTCCGTCATGAACACCAATGTTTACGTTTTTCTTAAAAAGCATAGCTTTTGTCAAACCGCTGCTTTTGAACACTTTCCGTTTATTAACCTCTTCATATATACGTCTTTATATCCAATAAATCATGTTAATTTTATTATTTTATTAAAAATTTCGAGACGCCCCCCTCTATAAACCTTATTACCATGTCCCATAAATCGGGTTATCTACGGTTTTTTCCATCTGAAGTCGATCCGTTCGTGTCTGGCATCGATATAGAAAAGTTTACTAGTGTTCAATGTATTTTATATTATTGGTAGACATTTCATTGGCAAACAAAAGTTTTCTGAGAAAAGTTACTTTTTTTGTTGAAAACACGTGTTTATAACTACGTTGCAATTCCTTTATTACATAATTTAATATCGCATGGTATATATAAAAATACAAATCAAACGGTATGTAATGTTTGTGTATAGGAATTGCGCCATTATGTTGGTAGAAGAATTTCATCAACCCTATATTGTTAAAAATATTATAAATAGCTATATGATTGCTAATTATTACATCCATACGCTTTTATTTAAGAAAATCATTTTTTGCATTATGTACGCATTCAAGCATAGTTCATCAACCAAGTCTGTGCGAATTCCGCTTTAGAACCTTATCATACATGATATAGCAAAGTAACTGTCACAACTTTTTCGTTGCTTGACATTCCTTAATACAGCTATTATCTTAAATCATACCGCTGCATTGATATCTGACTGATATAACGTTGGTTGCCTGATATATATTTTTTATATCATGTTCAACAGGAAGTTCTTATATCAGTCGATGTGTCATATTACTAAGACTTAACAAATTAGTCATATTTTACTGTAAAAATGAATCAGATTCACGAAAACATACAATTTGATACCAAGATGTATTACACTTAATCCACAGTAAGCAACACAAAAAGCAAAAAACCTACTTTCCAATTATTAAAAATGAATTTGTAAATTCTGATGACGTCATGGTCGACAGGAAGTTGGTATATCAGTCGATGTTTGAATGTAAGTAATTTTATTCGGAATGAACTATAAAGTCTTTATTTTTAGTAAAATAAAATCAGATTCAACAAAACAAACAATTTGATACAAAGATGAAATATATTTTAGACACAAACAGCAAAAACAAACACTGCGAAAAACTTATTTTACAAGTATTAAACCCACGTTCTCATGACGTCATTATTAACAAGTCAAACGTCAAAGATCATATTCATTCACGCTTAAAATGCAGCGTCGTAGCGATTTTTCATTATTATTTCTTTTAAAATTGTGACTTTTTAATGAGGTATGATATTATAAAACAGAAAAACAGGTTACTGCCTGATCTTTTTGTAATATATCAGGCTTGGCACGAATTAAATAACGGCTCGAAAAGCATCGCCGTAATATTATTCTAAGCCTTGCCTGATATATAACAAAAAGATCAGGCAGTAACCTGTTATTCTATATATAAGTGGAAGTTTTACGAATAAGCTGTTAATAAGTGTTTTTTTTAAATACTTTTAAGAACCAAAATACATATTTATCTTCATCGTTTTTATTTTTTATGAACACAAACCTTACATCGAGGCTCGGTTGTTTGTGATCATTTCCTCATTGCTTATCTTCTATTAAATGAACGACAAGGTCAGACGTATGAAAGTCGTACTTGAGTCGTACATGCAGACGACTGAAGCTACGATCCGATGACGACTGTTGTAGCACAGCGTCTTTCCTTGGGTACAAATCTAGTCTTATTGCATCTGGAAAAGTCACAGCCATAGTAACCATTGGTTGGCATTGTAGCATGGCATTCCGTTTGTAAAATTGTTTGACTTAAACTTACCCTTAGGCTCTTTGCACATAGTTAAGTACTTATATTCCATTACCAGTGACGTGTATTCGAAGCGATGTTATATGATCGACAATCTTTGGTATATTCGTTAAATTGTTATATTTTTCGCAATAATATAATAATAATTATAATAATAAAATCTTTATTTAAAAAAGATAGAATTGTTAAGAAAAACATCGGATGAAATTAAATAATATGCAATTTATATAATACAATTCTTATTTTCAACAATCTCTTCTAACATAATACAATTTACACCCAAAAATCATATTTCATCTTAAACAACTAGAACGAAACATAAATAATAATATATGTATGCACACTAATAATGAAATATATCATAATTAAAAGAACCACACTCTTAAACACACACGCACGCACGCACGCACGCAAGTACTCGACAGGTTAGACTTATGACTTAACAATCATAATAAATGACAGACATAAAACTACAATTACCATTTATGCAAGAACAGTATTCAAACATTAAACTAAGGTTATTTACTAAGCAAACATGACGCATGTTCAGTTTATTTCATAAAAGGTGGTAGAAAGATACGATTTTTAATGCATTTTACCGATAATAATGCAAACATGTAATATCAAAATCAATATATGTGCAGACATGTTAGTACTGAACATGATCACCCGTGTAATAAAAACATAAGATTACATGCCGGCTATAACAACAAGTTTCGATATAACTAATGTAATTAATGGTGTTCTGCTTATATGATTAAAATAACAAGCAAATCTATTTTCATCAGGTTAAGCACACCTAGTGTCACCTCTTTCTTTCACATCAACAAGGTCAAGCCTTCATTTTCAGATCGAAGTAACAGTATCATTGTACCGCACCCAGATATAATTAATGAACGCGCTTTTCATTCAACTGTTGCTTCCACCACTTTCAGGTCAACAGACGACTAAGTGTGTTGTCAAGCACATCTATTTCGAATATTATAACGTTGAACGTACTAAATGTACAAATTAATACCATGAACACACCAAATGATGGCAAGGAATCTACAAAATTAATACCATAATTTTATTCGTTGCAGGCCATTACGTTATTAAATGAAGACCATAAACTTACACAATTGAAGGCAGACTGTACCAAATGAAGACAATGGGCCTACCAAACGAAGACCGTACCAAATATATCAAAGACCACGAACTAACCAAATAAAGACCATGGACATACAACATGGCCAAGAACTTACCAAACGAAGGATCAAAGACGTGTTTTAAATGTTTTAATAGACGAATGAATGTATGAATCAACATCAAAGAATAAATGATGCAATCAATCGAGGTAAAAACAGTTTAGTAAGCAATCCACTCAGCATTCACCTATCCCTTCATTCAATAACCACTATCAATGATCAGTGAGTCAGTTAGTCAATATCTCTATATATTTTCATTTTTGATTGATCATTTCTCGTTGAATTTATAAGAAATCCCAGTTTGTCGATTCTATAGCAATTGAGCATCAGCTTGCATTGAAGAATTTTGTCTTATTTTTCGTTTAAAAGGAATTCTTTGACGTCATACTTAGAATTCAGATTACTTGTGCAATTTGTGATACTGTATTCTGATGACATTATTTCCGGTAAAGTGTTTGTTATTGTGGTATTAATCGAACGATTTCAGTTCCGAAGCGTATGAATTTAAACAACGAGGGCGATACCCCGAGTAAATTAATAACAAGCATCGGAACGTCTGTATAATAGTATAACCATTTTAATATATACTCCAATGTTGCTCTGCCAAAAAATGTTACAGTTATTTAGCTTATTAAATATCACGGTGCGCTAAAATATAAAGAAACATATGTCGTTTAGTTATACATCGTTCTACAGTACAAATGAGATTTCATTGAATCTTTAGTAAAAAGAAAATTGAGCTGTATGTGGTTGTTGAAATGCATTGGCACAGACCAGTTATGAGTCGTTAAAACACCTAACTTTAAACGTGTATCAAAAATACTGTCTCACTCTGACCAGTAATTATTAAGAGTGTAAACACCTATTATTTTATGACTGTCTCGTCGGTCAGCAAAAACGTATGGCCATTACAATTATCCATATTGACTTCAATCAATTGATCACTGATTGATTTCATGTCTGGTGTAATTCTCATGTAACGCAGACAAGGCCAATGCAATTGACAAGCATAACGTGGCTAACATATTGCTGCCGAAGGCTGATATTCAAAAATCAACTGTATAAAACATTGAGCGCTTGTGCACTAGACATATTATATATTTATGTCCAGATATAAATCTTATATTGATTTTCCGGAGCTTACATAAAGGGGTGGGGTGGTAATCAAACCCCGATTATACCCATAGCTTTCAAATTGAAAGCAAGCTGCTGGTATTAAGCAGAAAACATCGTGCTTTAACGGCAACTTTTAACGACCATTACATTTTGTACATACATAAACATTCTCCGATCATTGAAGCACATAATACCAAATGACGAATACCGCTCGTTTATACAAACAAGACAATAGGTGCTGTGCTGTGTGTGGTGTCACAGCACAATGTCTGTCCAGCAACGTTTCGTGAGAATGTGATCTGATTTCTGTTTAATTAAGAAAGAAGAAGACAAGTGTGAGGGATATTTTCATCAGACAAGATTAAAAAGGCACCACAGTGCAGAAAGGGAAATATCTAGTTTATATTACATAATATATAGCAGCCTACTTAGTACTTGCGTACTTAGAATCTGCGGATCGTACGTGTACCTGTTAACTAAATACTTCAATATGCAATTCTGCTTGATTATTATTTACGCCACCATTGCGATCGCCTTTATGCCATGGAGTTGAAAATGTTAAATCGCAACCATAGTTTTGCATAGATTTTACTTCAGAAAGCTCAAACACAATGTGTACATAACCACTGTAATGACAATAAGTACGAGCATGGCAAAAAAGAGGTTCTGGACTAGAAGTCGTATTCTNAACATGCATGATAAAATTCACATTGCAATTGCAGTTTCTTTTTCCTTTTTTTTAATTAATGCACACAAATGGATTGGATAGAACGCCTATACAAATGGCCTCGTTAATACATATTTGTTATGGTGGTGTCACTGGTGTGTACAAAACTACTCCTCGCATTTAAATTATAAGACAATTGAAATTCTTCACCAGCATCCAAACGTCATTATTGCTTTGTGTTTATTATCGTTTACATGCTACCATATTATAACAAAGATACTTTAAGATGATTTTCTTTTACGAACAGGTAAAACGTTACGATTAACATAATGTTATTGCAGTTTGTGTACTCCGATGATTTCAAAAATATATACAATTAAAATTAACAATCCATCGATACAAACTTAAACCAAATCAACTTAACACAACAAAGTGGGACATATTATTAAAATATACAAGCTAACGGGCTTGACGTTTGTTTTTTGTTAATTTCTGCTGAAATAAGTACATCTTTAAAAAGAAATACTATTGTATGATGTGACGCTATACATATACTTGCAATATTTATTGCAGCTGTAACAAATATACATTTTTTTTTACACGTTATTACATTTTATAAGAAGCTTTCGTAGGCACTATGACCAGTTTCAGATACGAACACAGCC
>VMBQ01016098.1:0-11491 GCA_007657795.1 Dreissena rostriformis | reverse complement strand
ATCTGTCATATTGAGTTTGGCGTGTGTCTGATAGTCGAGTGTTATACAACACACTAAATTCCATTATTATTTTGTTACATAATACGTGCCAAAATATGTGTTATAGAATCGCATATACATGTTATATCGCTGTTACAGGACGATCCCCGCCAAGGGCACATATCTGTTATTGGATTGGTCATACAATCATATGTACGGCCAATCTACCCATACCTCTGATTCAAGTAGGGCAGTAGTCAGTTACTGGCAAAAGCATATGCACTAAGTACTTGTAAAACCAACAACTCAGGAAAAGTGTGAGTTACCTGACCGTCGCGATGCGACTGAAACACTGTTGAAAACGGCGAAATCCAGCCAACAAAAAAAAAAAGACGATGCTGGGCCTTACTTTTACAAGACCTATCTACTGTAGTCGTTTGGTATAAAATTCACGTATTGGCATTATTTAAAAGAGTAGCAGCGTTTATACCTGTTTTATTGATGTTCGCAAGGCGGTACTGCTCGCACGTTGCACAGCATTGCTTCCTCCAGTAGTCTTGGTAGCAGTTGTAGGAGGTCGCTGCGCTCCCGACGGTGGCTGCACAGGTAGTTACCGAGGTACCCAGGAGGTTACCAGGGGTGTCGCCGAATACGCATGTCTCTGATGAAATGGTAATGGTTATCTATCATATAAGCATGTATAATATATGTTCACGTATTGCTTGTTAAACCGATAAGTGCATATTGTGATTAGTTCGGCAAAATGTAAATACACATAAAACATAAGGTCACTTTAACAGTTCAATTATTGACATCTCAATTCATTATTTTGTCCATTTACATATTGCATTTCTAATATACAATAGATATGCACTATAGGTAGTTGTTTTGAATATTGACAAATTGTCTTCCTATCGTAAGCTCCACTGTTTAGTGAATTACCGTCTGTAACCGACGGGCCTGATGATGATACCACACACTGCCCGGTCCTGCATATCTAGAAAATAGTATGACATGGAGGATAGAGTGGTTATAACATTCATAAATCTAGGAAACACTGCAACGAACCAATCATTTATATATTTATCATTTCAGTTAAAGTTAAATCTTTTCTGAATTAAACCGTTTCAGAATAGTTTAATTTGTGTCATATATATTAATACCGAATCACGCAACACATACAGCATTTGACATACAAATCTACGTGAATTGATGCCTTACTTTCCCGTTCCCGCATGTGGTTCCGTCCCAGGCCAAATGAAAGGAATACCCGCTTGTGCCCGGAGTAATACAGGCCAACAAAGTGCAAATGCTGCTATAATTATAGTTGTAATCGCCCTGAAACAAAACGAATCGTACACAATAAGTATCTAAATCACGCTAACTGTGAAGTACGACTTTTGAATGACATACAGTAAGTATACATTACTCTATCAAAAATAAAATGTTGAGTTTCTGCGTTAGACAAACATGCCCGATTCAAGTGAAATTCTCTGAACAATCATCAGAAGTGGCGATTTGGGAAATTTTATTTGAAGGAAGAAGATTTATGAAAGGTGTTTCACAGTGGATACAGAACAACTGCAGTCTTATTTATAAGACGTGCAAAGATTTAGAGATACTTTTTATATGGGCTAAATTCTTTGGAACGTCTTATCGGCCGAGGACCAATTACGTGGTGGAAACCAGAAACTTTAATTTTTTATCAATATGCTTAAAATTGCAAAATAACATTACCAACTCATTAAGTTTTAGTTCAGACGTCCATCTTTACGTCAAAAATCGTCGATTTGAAGTTAGAAAGGCAATATTTTTTGAGTTAAACGTCTGCTTAAATCGCAACACACTTACTAACCTAACGCCATGTTTTGAAACAGATTTAAATATCAACCAATCATAAAAATGAGGATTGTCGACACTACAGTGTAACATGTACGCATAATGTGTCTATAATATAAATGTCATATTAGTAATTCATCAGCGAGTGAATTCGGAATGAATATGCGCACGTTTACTATCGTTTTTTTACTTGGAACATGTGACAAATAGTTCTAAAATTATATGTTATTCCACAAAACTGAAATGATAATAAATTTCATCGTTTCTACGTTTCTTACATTCTACGTTACAAAGGATGGTATACTGTACGATCTGTATGACTATTATTTATGTACCGTATACAAATAAAAGGTGTTATTTATTTCGAACTTGCAAATTTTTAATTGTCATTTTAGAAAAACAACAACAATGCTCAATTAATCCAGAAAAGTATAATAACATCGATTTACTATATAACGCTCTGCGGTCACAACAGACGAACGCAAACTGTGTTTTCCGCCGTTTATTCTTCACATTTTAACCCGATGGTTTACATGGATGCTGCGTTCTCGATAGATAGATACACACCGGCGAATCGAGAGAAATTGAAAATTTGAATAGTGGTTCGATTTAAATTGCTCCGGCGTGCAAAATTCAAAGTGTCATAACATAATTCTTATGGAACATTATCGACAAATGAATTATCTACACAGGTATGTAAATATTATTGCAATCCGTTGATATTAACTGTCTGATATCGGGGCTTGAATGTTGCGCACACAATACTTGTGCAACAATATAGACAAAGAAGGAAAACTTTCCACCATTGTTTTAGTCTTTCCCCCGTTGTACGCTCCAAATATTACCCATGTAAAAAGTAGCTTAAAGTAACATTAATACTAAAAAATCAACGGAAATTTCGAAAAGTAATTCGTAAAATAAAGTTACCCAATAAAAAAAAACATGTTCCTTATAGCAAAAGCCAAAATTTCAAAACGAGATGTTTTCTGGTAACATGGATGTTTGTAGATATAAAATGCTCGTTTTTAATTTTTCGTGTACACAATTAATTCCATTTTAATGTCCCGCGCTGATATCTATCCATACGACACATAAACACTAAAATGGTACCATGATAGTGTTCATGTGTCGTGTGAATAGATATAGTCGCGGGGGTATAAAATGGAATTAATTGGGTACGCGAAAAATTAAAAACGAGCATTTTATATCTAGAAACATCCTTGTTACCAGAAAACATCTCGTTTTGAAATTTTAGCTTTTGCTATAAGGAACATGGATTTTTTTATTGAGTAACTTTATTTTACGAAATACTTTACGAAATTTCCGTTGATTTTTGAGTATTAATGTAACTTTAATATTTGAGAGCGTCAACACGTTGGACTAAGAACAACTCTAGCCGACATGCATGATTATTTACCCGATAAAGGGCAGAACTAGCACCCTTGATATACTGGCACTGCGTGTCCGGGGGATACACCTGGCCTGCAAGGTCACTGAGGTAGGGGTCTAGGTCAGATGTGTCGTAGTTAGCCGTACGAGTAGACAGGCAGTTGTTATTGTTACTGAAAAATGGAAACATAGTTTTAAGCAAATAAACAACAAATGATTTTGTCACTGTGCATTATATCTAATTTAGATAGCTTTAAAGTCCCATTAACACTCACAATCAATGAATATTTCGTAAACTATTTCATAAAATAAAAAATACCCATAAATAATCTATGTTCCTTAAAGCGGGACTGTACGATTTTGTCAAATATTTATGATTTTTTTTTAAATGTGTTAAAAATTAGTATACATATATTTCAATATAAATTAAAATAAAAGTTAAGAAGTACATGTGTCGAAAAATGCGAAATAAGCCAGATATTTCAATCTAAAATCTTAAATGACTGGAAGTCAAATAAGCCAGCATATATATAATACATGTACAATGTGAATCTAAATTTAGTTTTAGTGCAGATTCGTTCATACGACACAAAGACACAATTTTGTTTCCTTACAAATACGAGTAAAAGTGTCGGCATCGGCTTTAACCAGCGCTAACTTGTCTTTGCTGCATTTTATGAAATTCGTCTTCAAAGTATAATTTGTATTGCCTATTTTGTGTCATCGTAACATAATTTAATCAATATATTAAAATTTAGCACATGTAAAAATCGTACAGTCCCGCTTTAAAGCCATAGCCGAAATTTCATTGCTAGATGTGGCCTGGTAACGTAGATTTAACAAGATACAAAATGCTGTTGTTTTTTTATTGTTTTGTGGTTTTCACCACATGTTCATGTACCAATTTAGTGTTCGTGTGTCGAATGAATAGATATCGTTGCGGGAAATTAAAATGGAATATATTGTGACACAAAAAATAAAAACGAGTATTGTGTATCTCGTTAAATCTATGTTACCATACCTCATCTAGCGTTGAAATTTTGGCTATTTCTATAAGAAACACTTATTTCTTATGGGTTAACTTTATTTTACGAAATATTCGTAGATTTTGAGTAGTTATGTGGCTTTAATGAATATTAAGGTAAAGCATTTATTTAATACATATGAATTTCAATTGCGTTTACATAATATATTGTTTAGTAAATGCCAGAATTGCCAATGTGAGAGCGTACCTCTTCAGTATCGCTATATATCCTGTAAAGTAACTGATCGAGCAACTCGAAAACAGGAACTGGTTGCGTATTGCTGTTGCATTTTCGCCAACATACGTGGATGGTGACATGATGAACTTGTTATCCGCGCATGTGTTATTTGGTGTGTTATCGTGCTGTGCATTCAGACTGGAAGTATAATAAATGCATAATTATTTAAAAAAAAAACACACACATCTGTGATATTATCAATTAACAAAGAGTAATTATAAGCTCGAGTTGAAACCACTGCGAATGATCACTTTGGTAACATGTTGCTGATTAGCTTGTTGTTTGTGATGATTGTGTGTTCCAGGCTCATACAGCAGATGGTTACGCCACATACAAGCTCGTATATTAGTATAATGCTAATTAACGCACTGTGTTTACATACACTATCGGAACTCTTGTTCTGATAACTGTACAACTGCTTACAGAACAAATGGGTTGCTGTCGTAACTGACGGGACCCACTTTTTGAACAACTGCTTCCCGACTCAATTTTAACAATTACGAAATAAAAAGGCCCACTGGGTGTACAACTGCTGACAAACACTAATGTTGATGGACCCACTGTTTGTAAAACAACTACCCAAATTTGTACACTTATACAGAGTAGCACACTGTTTGAATGAATGCTGTAAGAGACAATGATAAATTGTTGCTGAATGACCCACTTTTTATAGGCTGCTGACAGACTAATTTTTACACCAATGCTGATGAGCTCACTGATTGTACAGCAGCCGTTCTTATGTCATTGCTATTTTGTATGCGTCCTACTTGTTCTTTTTTTTTGATAACACTCATTTTACAATACCAATAATGGCAAACACTATATTTGCACTACTGAATAACCATGCGTACAATGAGAAGGCCCAATGTTACTGCGACATCTGATAAACACGTACTTTACATTCCTGATTATAATTACTCAGAACACAATTGCTGAAACTGATTTTGTTAAAACTTCTGGTTGTCACGTAAAGCATATAAATATATCTAAAGGAAACCATATTAAATTATTTATAAAATATCATAATTAAGAGACATTATTGTACGAACGTAATTTCTCAAGAGAAATCATTTTTAGATAACATTTCCCTGCCCTTAGGTTAAACGTCAATTTACTGTCACCCAAGGAGATTTTATTGCACTTGCATTATCGGTCACTGCATTAACAGATGGCGGCTATCGCCTGTCCAGGTGCGGTCGACTTCACATGTATTATTAATTGCTGTTATCACCTTTTCATTGGTGTTCCGCGCGAGTGATATTAACGTGGTACAATTTCATTGGTTACCTGGACGGCCAGCGAATGATTTGAATACGTATTGAGTCAGTTAGCTACTAGAGGCCGAGACGGTCGGACGGAAAATAAGAACGTCCGAGTCATGTAGCCATTAACCAATAAACTGTATAAGTCAGTGCGCACTCTACGAGTAGAATGTAATTTCAAGATTTGTAATTATCACGATCGAAGCCCATGTTGGGTTTCGCAAGTATATTGTTGACTATGATATTACTGGACATTGGAAAGTGTTTGTTAATTTAAGAAACCAAAAAAAACATCAACGGATCTTTGTCATAATTGATATACTAGTTTGTCATGTGTACATAACTTTAGCAAATGTCAAGCACTCTCGGCATTAACGGTATATACACCATGTACCGCACATAACAATTTAGTGACTTATATACATAGTAGCATTGGTAGTTTTGTATAAGCTTTCGATTAAAATACTTGTGCCCCAGTTCATGAGCAGCAACTGTTGCAATGACGGCATTGAAGTGGTCATCGACGATGGAGTATCGATAACTATCACATGCTCCGGGCGTGTATGCGAGTCCTGAAAGAAAATAAAGGATTTTAACAGAATAACATAACACCAATACATGTATGCAAAACACGTATCCCCCCCCCCCTTCGATCAACTTGCAGCAAAGTCGCCCCTGTGACCGGGATTGTCTTGATTTTAAAATCATAATCGGCAATCTTTTGTCTATAACAACCAGCATACTAATACTAATAAGACCCGAAGCAAGCATTTTCTGAATATTGTGTAGATTTTTTTATGTTAACAGACCATGTGACCTTGATATTTGACCTGTTCACCTCAAAATCATTAGGCATATTTCTTTCATCCTAAGTAACCAGCATACCAATTTAAATTATCATAAGAATATAAGATTTCTTTAGTGCGGAGACCTATTTCATGACAAAAAGCACCTCTGGCCTTGAACTGTGACCTAATGACATCAAACTTATTAGGCGTTTCCTTTCCAACCAAGGAACCACTAAAACAAATTGCCTGTATGTAGAACAAAGCGTTCTGAAGATATTGTCTAGGAACTAATTTTCTGTTACAAGCCCCTGTGACTTTGACATTTTGACTTTTATATAAAGATTAAGCTTTGTTTTCTTTCGAGTTACCAGCATACCCATGTATTTGTTCGTAGGTCAAAGTTTGATCTAGACATCATGCATAAACCTATTTCTGGATACAAGTCATCTGGCCTTGATCTCCAAATGAAAATGTGTCTTCTTTCTCACTGCATGTAACCACTACACCAAATGACATGGTTATATGCCGAAGCGTTCTAAAAATAAAGCGCCGACACAATTTTCTCTTGCAAGATAACGTTACCTTGACCTTTGACCTGGTGACCAATTAATCAATGGGTTTCTTATCTTTCTCTCCGGTAACCTTTCAACCAATTTTCATCATCGTATGATGATGAAACATACTCGCGATATTATGATGAAACGAATTTACGGAGGCAGACCCCTTGTGACCTTGACCTGTTATTCTCAAAATCGATAGGCGTTTGTGTCTTCGCCAAGTAACCATCATATCAACTTGCATGGCTGTATATTACAACGTTCTCTGTGTGTTGCGCGGAAACGAATGGTCCGATGATACAAAGCGACATACTTAGCATAAATCGCTTCCAACATTTCATCGCCAAGCAGATTCAAGGACTACTCATAAGAACACGCTCAGATATGGCCGAACCAATAATTTGTCTCCACAAATTATAAGCAGCTATCGAAATAAAGAAGTTAATGTTCCTACATAAGATATTGTCACTACCCGATGACACAATCACCCATTAACTCTTTACAAACAAATTCGTATTGTATAAGTCTGATACAATGTAATTAATTGGTGCAAATGGGTTTTATTCCAGATATTTGTAGTCTTTTAAGAAAGCACAATCTCTATTTTATTGTTAATGAATGTATAGAACATGGATTGACTTTTCCTCTAAAATCAATTTGGAAACGCGTTGTGAAGCATTCTGTTCTAAGGCATGAATATAATTGTTTAGAGCAACGACTCTCCAGCGACAACGAATTTCTGTTTTTTCGAATTTAACACCCATTATTTAAATCGGCCGTCTTATATTCTGTTTCAAAGACGAGCAGCTTTAGAGAAACGCTACTAACTATAGCAAAACTGTGGTGTAGGCCCTTTCAATTGGCCATGAACACATGTGATCTATGCGAACACATATATTACGACCATCTGGCACATGTTTTGTGTGAATGTGAAGTGTCGTCCTCGTTGAGACACAGTTACTTTGACCAGATAGACACAGCACTCGGAAATGACGTTAAAACATCAACTCGAACCTATGGACAGTATTCACATGAGCTTGAAAATGCTCGGGACCCCAATAAAACCCATACTCGGAGTAAGAAAGAACAATGTATTTCTGAAACTGTCTTACATTTTTATTGTAAAATGTACAAGATATTGCTTTTAAAATATGTCTATGTTATACATCTTGTAAAGTACTTAATGTTGTAAATAGTATTCATTGACTTGAAAAAAACGCCCTGTGTTATCTATCATACACTTCAATTGTATCACATGCAGATGTATATTTATAATGCACTTATATCATTATTTGTTGATAATTGTTATTAAAAGTGTTTCTTTTAACCGATTTTTAACGAGTTAATGCTTCACAAAAATTGTGGGACTTTTTTGTGGAAATACATTTCAGTGATGTCTTTCACTCTATGCAAAGCAAACATTCTGTTGCAATTAGTTCTACCCCAAATGTTAGACTGACTGGACTATATTATAACATGTTCAAAATTTCCATTCTGGGGAAAATAAAGAGTTTGATTGATTGATTGATTGATTGATTGATTGACCTACCGACCGGTGCAAAGGAATATGAAGAGGGACGGGCAAAATAATTGAAATTTGTATTATCTGCCTGTATATAGTTTTAAATATTTAACGATCTAAAACACATAATGAAGAAACAATTATAAGAAATTTCAAAAAGAGTCAACCAAACTTGACACTTATCTACCCATTTTAGTAACACAAATATCGGTCTAAAGCAAACAACTGTCTTTGATTTATCCTAAATACTCTGCGACCATGCAAGAAATAAAAAAAGATCACACTGAAGTGTATAATTATTTGCGATTTTGAAATAACGATTTTCATAAGTTCATGTAGTATTCTAGATCGTTTGCAGCAACAAGGAGCAATATCGGAATAAGGAAGTGTCATAATGTTGTGTTGATAAAAGTCCAGAAAATGTATTTTTATCAAAGCGGACTAACCTGCTATACTCCCGCTAAAAACACCGCTTTCAACTGCAACTCGTCCCATGTCGTAACTTAAAATATTAAGAACAGCTCCCGAGATCAACATTATCGTTATTGAAACAGACACGGACCGCATATGTACAGATACAAAGCGTTTGGTTAACATTTTATTTCGAATATTTCCACAAACACCACACGGATAATTATATTAAGATATAGGGTATACTATGAAATAAAACGCAGGATAATGAAATTAATTGCTATAACGTAAAAGAACACGTACTTTGAAAACATCATGGCATGGTCATAACTGTAATTAGTAGCAAGGTTTGCATTTGCCCAGTCCCTGAATTCGCCGAGCACGGTATCAGCGATATATGTTTTCCGTCCGTTATGTTGGAGCGACAATAAATTGTCCTCGACGAACGGTGCGGCTGCACTCGTCTGAAAATGAGAAAGAAATACATATTTTTATATGAGCCTAATAAACATAGAATCATATCATTTCGACATAAAACATGCACAGTTAAAGTTGCATGTGGCCATTTACAAAATTAAAAATAAGAGAATAGGTGTACATTCAATAACTGTTTAAGCCAACTGTCAGAAAGCGACATACACTTATAACTATAACTAACAAACATAAAACAATGCATCGAGCTAGATCCTGAGATACGTAGTCCAGCATTTTACCAACTGAGCTAACAAAAATGCGACTTTAACCCATGTTTATAGAACTTATGTTTGGTGTTCAACCGTGCTGTTTTAAGTACAATAGTCGATGTCATTGGCACTATGTTGTTTAAAAAATAAAAGAAATATGTACAACAGTATCCCTATACTACGGTAGTTCAATGCTCTTTTTCTAAAGCTAAGACAATTGAATACTGGACTTGTTATGGAGCTTTGTATTTTAAGGGAACCAATTCTTTACGGGCAATTTACTTTATTGTAGTTCTAAAATATGCTTATACGATTTTCAATAACGAACATGACCAGGGCGGATTACGTATCACAAATAACCAGTCGCACCGCAACAACAGACTTCCGTAGTTTTAAGCAAATGAGGAGTGATGAAGATAGTCTATATTTGAGCCTCGCTCTGTGAAAAGCTGGTCGTATGTATGTGCGTACTGTGTCGTCCTAGATTAGCCTGTGCAGTCCGCGCAGGCTTATCAGGAACGACACTTTCCGCTTTTATGATATTTTTCGTTTAAAGAAAGTCTCTTCTTAGCAAAAATCCAGTTTAGGCGGAAAGTGTTGTCCCTGATAAGCCTGTGCGGACTGTACAGGCTAATCTGGGACCACACTTTAAGCACTTGCATTAAACTCCCTTTTCACAGGGCGAGGCTCATTTGTAAAATGCATCGATTAACGAAACGCCTTTGATCGATGTGAAACTGTCGTTGTCATCGAGTTTGGCAGATACGAATCTTTTTTATTCCAAATGTAATGATGTTTGGAAAAAAATCATATAAAGCCACATGATACGGTTGTGCTCATTCTAATGCCCCATCTGTAGTTAGATCTAATAAATTAAAACGTGCTTTAATCAGTTGAATGGAGATAAACGCCAGTCGACATTAACCTGCCGACTTTGTATCAAACCAATCTTTCCCCTTGCAATAAGTCACATAAAGCGAAATATCCGGTTTTTAGTAATAGGATCTCTACATTGTTATGTAAGATGTACGATAGAATAAAATATGACTCCTAAATTACCCGTTTTATTAGTATTTTATTTTACCTACCATCCAAGCGTGAGTCGCCATTGAAATTATTTTGCATTATTTTGGTTCATAACATCAGTTAAAACTCCTCGATCGAATGACATTGCTATTATTGATGTTAACGCCTTGAAAACTATTATCAAAATATAGCTTTCCTTACCTAAATGAACTACATTAATACTTGCGCAATCATTTACATGTATTTATTTTTTTAAACGTGTTGTGTAGTGTCTTGAAATTGTGTTTATTTCTTACAAGTTATCTATTAAACACTTATTACTATATAACAAAGTAAATCAAAGTACTGACAGTACTGGTGTGACAATGCTTTTGAAGAGGATGGATATAAAAGCATCAATTTAAGTGTATCTACATCACCACAATTGTGTATGTGGGTACGAAAATTTTGGGTAGGAAAAAAATTTGGGTACAAAACAATTATGCCCAGAAAAAAAATTGGGAACGAAAAAAAAATGGGTTACGAAAAATAATTTGGGTACGAAAAAAAACTTGGGTACGAAAAACAAATTGGGTACGAAAAAAAATGGGTTCGAACATTTTGGGTACGAAAAAATAATGCAAAAACAAATTTGGGTACGAACAAAAATTTGGGTACAAAAAAAAGTTTGGGTACGAAAAAAAAATTGGTACGACAACAAATAGGGTACGAACAAAAATTGGGTACGAAAAAAAAATCGGGTACGAAAAAAAAATTGGAAAAGAAAAAAAAAA
>VMBQ01016097.1:0-11502 GCA_007657795.1 Dreissena rostriformis | reverse complement strand
AGCTGTAAGCGAGATACTTAAAGCACACACTTAGAGCCACACAAGTTGCGCATTATGCACCCATTACGACGGACTAAGTAAGTAGTATCCTAAACTGCTCAACACTAGGGCGCCGAGCCGAGACATGAGCGTGCCATATATATGTATTTATGTGGGCATTTGTTCCTTATTTAGATCCACGAATACTGATGTTGTTTAAGCCAAGGCTGTTTCTTTTGTTTTATATGGCGCCCATGTATATGTAAGGTAGCAGAAACCAGATTAATTGTGCAATAGTCTTTTTTTACTTCCATTTACAACTCTTGAAATATTTTACGAAGAACTACTGTTCATAATCGATCTAAATGCAATATGTGAAAACAAGAACAAGTTATTCCAGACGTATGTAAAACCTATATTTATAGTTTACCTGCAGGAATGAGCCTTGTTCTGGGAAAACTGGTCTTAATGCATGTTCGTTAAGTGTCATCCCAGATTAGCCTATGCGGACTGCACATGTTTCTCAGGTAACTTTCACTTTCCGCGTTGATGGTATTTTTCGTTTGAAGTATCGTCTCGGCGAAAATCAAGTTTGGACGGAAAGTGTCGTTCTTGATTAGCCTGCAGGGGCGTACCTAGGCATACGGCAGTACGCCCGTGCGTATTATTCAGTTTCATACTTTAAAAAAATGAAAACTCTTAAAATTTGAAAAATGCAATAAAAAGTGAGGGCTAAGGGGGGTTAGGGGTATAATTATGTAAACAAGCAAACAAGACGTCCACTTTTAGAAAATAACAGTGGGTACAAAACACAATACAGTCTTAACTCCAAACATACGAAGTAAAGTCTTTTTTCACTGATGAGGGGTAGTAATTAATGTATATAGGGAAAGAGAAATTAACGCTGAGCATGTGGTCGACATTTTTGCACAAAGGAAAGATCGAAGATTAGCATTACTTTTCAGGGTGTAGTATTGCACATACAAGTGGACCTGTGTTTTATGTAAAATTAGAGGATGTTTTCTTTTGAATGAATTACACATAGTAATGGTTTTATTGAACGAGTTAAATAAAAGTGTATAGTATGCTCGCTCAAGACTCAGCGAGCATGCTGTTGTTTTATTCAAAGAGTGTTTCATTTTGCCAAAACGTGGCTGAAAGATAACACTAATACGCACCATCTGCAATGAATTTTCCAAAATTGTCTTGGGAGAGATCCCCCAAACACCACCAGCAGAAGGGTGAGAACCCCTTCCGCACCTACCCCCCACTCGCAGCTTCGCTGCTCAATCGTGCGTATAGCTGAAATAGCCTCAGGAACGCCGCTGGCCTGTGCGGACTGCACAGGCTAACCTAGGTCGACCTTTACGCTCATGCATTAAGCCCATTTTTTCCAGAACACAGTTATAACAACTCTGTGCCACCCGCACTCAGGAGAATAACCGAATTTACCACCATGGTCGTTGAAAGCGGACATTGGAATGGAGGGCAACGCGGCAAATAGAAACAGAAATAAAACACCATTGCATGTTTTCGTAGTTTTAAAGTATTTAGTTGTAATTATCCACGATCAAGGTTACAGAGCTTGCGTGCGCCTGGATGATTATATATTTGTTTGTACTGGATGTGCTGACAGGCTTAGATATATGTGGCGTGTTCTGACAAAACTGGGCAAAATGCTTGTGCGTAAAGTGTCATCCCAGATTAGCCTGTGCAGTCCGCACAGGCTAATCCGGGACGACACTTTCCGCCTAAACTGGATTTTCGCTAAGAAGAGACATCATTTAAACCAAAAATGCCATAAAAGCGGAAATTGTCGTCCCTGATTAGCCTGTGCGGACTGCACAGGCTAATCTGGGATGACAATTTACGCACAAGCATTTTGCCCAGTTTTCTCAGAACACGCCANCAATATTCATATAATATATATAATACATATGAGCCACGCCCTGGGACATCGGGGCATAATGCTTGTGCGTAAAGTGTCGTCCCAGATAAGCCTGTGCAGTCCGGACAGGATAATTAGGGAGGACACCTTCCGCTTTTAGGTTTTTTTTCTTTAAAAGGAAGTATTTTCTAAAGAAAAATCCGATATAGGCGGAAAGTGTCATCCCAGATTAGCTGGTGCGGACTGCAAAGGCTAATCTGGGACAACACTTTTCGCTAAATAGTGGTCAAATTGTTTTATGACCATTGTTAAAGCTTTTGCCTTTAAATTTGATATGAGGACAAAGGTAACATTTTCCATGCACAAATTGATTGTATGGTTTTATTTTGTTCGTAAACATTTGGATCATTATAATCTAAGACAGTATTGTGACATGTCATACCTATAGCTAAGCATGCTATTGTTAAGCATATTGAAGAAGCCATGTTTTTAGAATATAAAAATGATTGGTTCAACCAGATAAATGCTATTCATGGTCCGCCAGGCAGAGGTGGTAACAAATTACAAACCTATTGTACATTTAAACATGAATATAGTGTTGAGAAATATTGCAGCATGATTATACCAAAAGTTCATAGATCAGCATTGTGTAAATTTAGGAGTGGTATTGCTCCGCTGCGTATTGAAACAGGGCGATATGAAGGTCTGCCTTTGGATAGACGTTTTTGTCCATTTTGATATGCCAATAATTACAGTGTTATTGAAAATGAAAGCCATGTTTTACTTGAATTTAATTTGTACTGTGATATAAGAGATACCCTTTTTGATAGAGCTAAAGTTTCTGCACCTGATTTCATGACTTTTAGCAGTGATGATAAACTTAAATTGCTTTTTACTGATAATAATCTGGTTCGAATTTTAGCCAAAACCTGTGTCTTAGTACTACAAAGACGACAATCTTACATGTGTTAATAATATTAATCTACACCTAGTGGTTCGAATTACTAGCCTTTTGGTACCAATTTTATTCAAATAAACTGTGTAAATATTTGTAACCAGATTATTGTTTTTAATGTATATAGACCTTTTAGACTATGTATATAATGTAAGGCCAAGTATTTAAGGTAATCTTAGTGCTGCCTTTCATTCTGTACTAGAATGTTATTGCTAATAAGTTCTTTTATGATCAGATCATAGGGGATAAATGATTTCTTTCCACTATTTTGTTTTGATTTATTTTTTCGTTTCAGTGTGCACTTGCACCTGTTTTCCAATTCAATGATTTATTCTAGACATTTTATTGCAGTATTTAACTATCAGAATTGCAAAATCAATCTAGGTTTTATGTCTAAATACTTTGGTTGATATTTAATGGTGTTATTAGTATGTGTTATGTGTTGATATAACTTGTAAGAGAAAGGGGGATAACTTGGAAGTGCTTATTTAAAAAGGATACAATATGAGCTTCCGAGTTAGCTCTCCTTTCAATAAGTTCTAAATAATTAATATGTCTGTAATGTTAACTAGTCTCTTGTAACTCAAAATTGAGTGGCAGCAATTATTGTGTTTAATGTTTTAATGTAGTGTTTTATCTGTGACTGTATGCAATTATGCTGATGAGACTTTAATAAACTAATATTATTAAAATTATTATGGAGTAAGGTCAGGTTAAGTTGTAACACCTCTATTATCTTCTCATAACGACATAGTGTTGGATCGCGTCTGTATTGTACATGAACTATTTAATGTCTTTGATTTGAATTAAACATTCTTAATATAATTACTTACACGGCTTTTAAGTAACATCATATGTAGAAGGGGTTTTACTCAGAAGGAATGTTATCTTTACCATAGAGTTACAACATTATTTAATATAGATAAACTATATTTAATGACATTTTGTTTACTTCCGGGACGTCATTTAAAGTAACGGAACGTATTTGAACCACTACTGACTTAAAATTAATAAATCGGACCAGGATAGCCATCGATATATCTTGTGTAATAATGTGTTACACTTGAACGTATGGTATTAACAGTGTTTAAAGTTACTGTATTAGAATATATGAATCATGTGGCACCCGGTGAGTGGTCTGTTTTAAAACCAGGGCCCTGATTGGAAAACAATTAAAATAAACAGCCGTTCAGGGGACAATGTTACATATTAATATTTAACCCACCATGACACTTTCGGTTTCCCAGGACATTAGTTTTTGAAGTAATTCACTATGCAAGTCTTTATACATCATATTACCCTAAATGGGGCGGCTTATTTAAACCAAAATTGCATGATTTGAAAAATAGGTACTAGACAACTAAACGATGTTCCACACAGACTTTAAAACTCTGGGCGTGGCCAGTTACTACTGACACTTGAGGATAAGCTAATATTTAAAAAGATTAGTCTATAGAAATCGTATGACCAATAGGGCGATGCCAGTTTTGAACACATAGACACGATTTGAAAAAAAAAACACATAGAAGAGGCGCACTATACAATGTTACACACCAAATATTAAATTCCTGACCATTACGGATTCCGATATTATTTTTTTACTTTTTTTTTTATTTTAAAATCTATATTTTACACGTGTTTCGTATATATGCGGAAATGAACGATTTGATGTTAACAATTTGAACCACTAATGACCTAATATTAATGAATATGACTAGGAAAACAATTGATTACTCTTGTGTAATAACGCGTGATATGTCCTCAAAATCAGGGGCACAATTTGAAAAGTCTTTGTAGAGCACTGCAATCGTATATACCATACCGCACTTCAACGAGGTGGGCGCTGTTGTTTTACAGATTTTTGAAAAGTTATCATGCTGTTAGCTTTACAAACCATTCGATCAGCGTGGCAGATATTTATTTTTTACCCATGGGCATATACACAAATTATGTACAGCACCATCACGTGACGTCAGGTTCTAAATATCATAGCTATGGAACTTATGGTATAAGAAATGTTTACTCCTACTTCTTCTTCTACTTCATACTTCCTACAGTCAATTACTGAATATGACAGGAAGGCGTCTGTCGGGGGACAGCGAAATGTAAAAAGTCACGTGTTAAAAAAAATATATACAGTATGTACATGAAAGTGATTTTAATTGACATACGAAATAAAAAGGTGACGAACAATGTTAACATTATTACATTGACTATTGATAAAAGTATGACAACAAGATACTTATATTTATTTCGAGACAGCGGCCAAACCTGCAGTAAACTGACTGAGGCTGGTGCTGCTCTTAACGTTGTATGGAAGGCCATTCCAATATCTAATTGTCCTTGGGAAAAAAAGTTTTGATGATATGTAGTTCTAGAGAAAGGTACACACAAGTTTAAATTTCTTGTTATTGTAAGACGTTGGTGGTCTACATAGACTAGATGATGTTCAATTTTATAGAGTAGTATCAAGGATGAGTGTATTCTTCTATGTTCTAAAGTTTGCCAATTTAATGTCTTTATCATCTGAGAAACGCTACTGGTGTAATGGTAGTCAGTTAACACATAAATGACTACCATTTGTTTAAATGTTTAATGTTTAAAGTTAGTATATAAGACTAAATTAATCACGTGACATCCTGGGCATGGTTTGTTTTGACCCCAGGGGCCTGATTTGAAAAATGTTCAGAGGACGATGTTTCACATTAAATATGACAACCATGACACTTGCGATTTCTAAGGACAATTCTTGAAAGTAATTTATTATTCCAGTCTTTATAAAGTATGTGACTCTTAAGGCGCGGCCAGTTTTACCCAAGTAGCATCATTTGAACAAAAAAGGTACTTGACCACTGAACGATGTTACACACATACAATAAAACCCCTGACCGTTGTGGTTTCAGAAGAATTGTGTTTAAATTATCAACTGTACAAGTCTATTAACATCCTCTGGCCCTAGGGGCGTGACCAGTTACAACTGACCCTTGAGGCTCAGCCAGAAGATTAAAAAAGTTATTTACTAGATTAGACTATATAAATCATATGATTAAAAGGGCATTGTCAAAATCGAACACTTTAAAATCTATTGTTTACCTGTGTTTTGTAAATATGCAGTGGACCTGAACGATTGTATCAACTTTGAATGCGAATCATCCACTGATCATTCCTTTACCCAAGGCGGACGCTTCAAGAAGGACAAAAACGGTCGGAAATTCACACCTTCGCAATGCACAGGGGGGCTTAAAACAAAACAACATTTCCATATTTTTTTTCAAAACTCGTGTCTAATTGTTGGCACAAACTACCTTTTATCCAAATACCTTAGTTACAACATGTACATCAATCATTATAGTTCATCTAATTAACAGAAAAAAATACTAGTATAAACATGTTATTATTTTACTACTTTGATGTGATACATGAAAAAGCACGGAAATGCTGAGCCAGTCTTAACGACTCTGATACACACAATACAATCAAGATGGCTACAAAGTCATAAAAAAGAAAAGTAAATAATACTAGGAGCAAATCAATTTTTGAATCTATTCGCTACACTATTTAACCAAATTGTGATGATTACCGGCCGCACACATTACGACTCAACAAATCAGCATAAGTGTTATGGAACAAGCACAATATATATTTTATTACATACGCTATGAAAGATCTAAAGTCTCGTTTCATCTTCAGCGCACACTAGACAACGGCTGACTGAATAAGGAGGAATACTTTTGTCAATATAAGCATAAACATCGGGGGTCCTTAATTGCTCATTGAGCTCTTCTGTGGCGAGTCAGAAGCGTTAACCGGCGTGGCTCTAAATTTATACCGGAGAGCCTTTCTCACCTTTATCTCCCTTGAATCCCGTCCAACCTGGAATACCTGAACAACAAAACAACAATGGAATTTCGTGAGAAACATACACACAATAAAACAAAACAGGACGGATGAACGTACAGAAATGTAAAAATATTGAGATTTAATGTTCTGCAAAACTTGGACAACACAAACATGTAAAAAAAGAAAAGAAAAATGTGACATAACATTTTTTAATTTCTTGACGCATAGCTCTTATTTAAGTTTTCATTAGACATATCTTTTGACAAAGTTCTGATATCAGTGCTAATAAATAAAAACATTAACTCGAGGAAATGTTACTTTGTTGTCATGCAAACACTCTCTCATTATTTGAACTGTAATGAGACGACTTATTTTACTTGCGCTATTTTTTACTTGAGTAATTGGCGTTGCCAATGATGCGTCCTTCAATTTATTGCAGTAGTAAATCATGCCCATATTGAATGGGACAAAACTAGACATGTCCCGATGAAACATATTGGGACACAGAAAATTCACTTGTCAATAAAAACAGTTGTTTCCAAACACACATACAACTATCATTTTATATATTTTATAAAACAAAAAAGGTCAAACGTCGAAATAATTTGTTGCAGCAATAAGTACTTGTATTATTACCAAAATAAGAGCAGCTTGGATCTCAGTGTTTTGTTGATTGACAGTCATTCAGTCATTAACAACTCTTAGCTTTCAGTGCTCAAAAAGGTGATTTGGTGATTGAAAGTCAGTCAGTCATTTAGAAAACTTTCATTGCTTTAGTATCCAATAATGAAATCCATAAATGCCTTATTAGCATTGCCAATGATGTATTCTTCAATTTATTTCAGTATTAAAACACGCCCATGTCTTAACATGTTAGTGAATGTAACCACAATAGAAATCGATGCATTACACATATTGGACACAAGTCAGTTACAAAGAATCCTCTTTAACACCTACACGCATATTCATTTAATGTAATACACAACGTTGAAATAATATAAAAAAAATGTCAGAACTCAACAAAATTGTTTGCAACACCAATAACTTATTTCTTTACCAACTAAGGAGAAACTTGGCTTTCAGTACTTGATAGAGGCGTTTTGCTGATTGAATGCAATTAACCCATTGAGAAAATTTGGGTTTTTTTATTGAAAAGCATTCAGTCATAGAGAAAACTTTGATTTCAGTGCTTGACAGTGATGTTTGTTGATTGCCAGCCATTGAGCTTTTTAACAGTGTATATTAACATGGCTTGGCAGAGGTGTTTTGCTCATTGTAAGTAATTATTCAATAAAGGAAACACATATTTCAGTGCTGAGGCCAACAAATAGCTACGATTTCATGTATTATTAGACGTGTTTTGTTGATTAAGAGTTTCTTCAATATTGAGGAAGCTTGGGTTTCAGTTTTTGAAAGAGGTTTTATTGTTGATCGACAGTCATTCATCCACTTAAATAAAAATAAAGAATGTATGTTATAAACAAAGATTTCTTCGTTAACCTATTTGTTAACAATATAAAACACTGTTTATCAATTCAAGAGTCAGCATTTCCTTATATGAATGCATTGCGTCACACTGTGTAATATCCTTTTGTTAGTTATAAAAAGGTCTAATTTGTATGTTATACTGGAGTCCATTGTCTTTCGAGCTCAGGTCATAATCATCATACTTAACACATTTTACCAAGGATAAAGGATATCTTTCATAAAAAATCTTAGCCTAGAAGATTGTTCATATGAATTGTACGCATTGCCATTGTAATCTATGGTATCTTAGTTGCAAAACTTTGGCCGTTACCAGTGTACGCATTGTAGCGAGGCCGTTGAGCCCAAAAGTACAGTATAACAGTGTGTTGAAATCGTACTGTTAAAGAAAAAGCATACACCACTTACATATATTTCGTCCTTGTTGTTTTTAATTGACTTAAGTCAAAACTTTATTGTTAAATCTAAATAACCAACTTACCTGGCAAACCATCCCTGCCCCTATCCCCTTTTGGTCCATAAAATCTTGGTAAACCTGAAGAACATGTCGTGGGAAACACACACAAAACAATACCCAAAATGCATGAATAAACGCACAGAACATTAGAAACTTGAAAACAAACATAAAGATGACAATTACTTTTTTAAATTCCTGGATTCATAATTTGTATTATAGTTTTAATGCGACACAACTGTTTCAACATACTGATATTATTGTTAATACATTACAAATGTAACCCATGAAAATGTCACTTTGCTGTTATAAAACAAGACAATTCAATAATTTTAAACTCTATTCCGAAGTTTTATTTTTCTAATTTAAATTCAACACTTTTTACATAAATGAAGAGAGATGCGGATGTTGTTTCCTCCAAACAGCTTAACTATCCAATAATGAAATCTTACAAATGCCTTATTGGCATTGGCAATGATGTATTCTTCAATTTATTTCAGTATTAAAGCATGCCCATTTTTTAACATGCTTGTGAATGTGACAATACTAGAAACCGATGCATTACACATAGTGGACACAAGTCAGTTAAAAAGAATAATCTTCAAAACCTACACGCATAATCATTTTATATAATGCACAACCTTAAAATAATATAAAAAATTGTAATACTCAACAAAATTGTTTGCAACACCAATAACTTATTTTTTACCAACTAAGGAGAAACTTGGCTTTCAGTGCTTGAAAGGGGCATTTTGTTGATTGAATGCAATTAACCCATTGAGACAACTTAAGTTTTTGTTGATTGAACAGCATTCGGTCATAGAGAGAACTTTAATTTCAGTGCTTGACAGTTATGTTTGTTAATTGTCAGTCAATGAGCTATTCAAAAGTGTAGGATTACAGGGCTTGAGAGAGATGTTTTGTTCATTGTAAGTTATTATTCAATAAAAGAAACAAATATTCCAGTGCTTAGGCCAACAAGTAGCTACAATTTCATTTCTTTATAGTGGTGTTTTATCGATTAAGAGTTGCTTCACTATGGAGGAAGCTTGGGTTTCAGTTTTTGAAAGAGGTGTTATTGTTGATTGACAGTCATTCATCCATTAAATTAAAAAACAAATGGAATTTAGTTATAAACAAAGATTTCTGAGTTAACCTTTTTTTTAACAAACAAACACTGTTTATCACTTCAAGAGTTAGCATTTCCTTATATGAATGCATTGAGTCACACTGTGTTATGACCTATTGTTAGTTATAAATAGGTCTAATTTGCATATTATAATGGAGTCCATTGTCTTTAGAGTTCAGGTCATAATCATCATACATAACACATTTTACCGAGAATCCAAGGGTATCTTTCATTAAAATTCTTAGCCTTAAAGATTGTTCATATGAAGTGTACGCGTCACAATTGCAACTTATGATATTGTAGTTGCAAAACTTTGGCCGTTACTAGTGTACAATCAGTTACTTACCATCCCGACCGGTCATTCCGGGCGATCCGGGCAAACCACTGCTCCCTTGTGGTCCTATCGGCCCAGGCTCGCCTGAAAATAAACTTCATATATAAAGGTCTGGTATCATAGGAAAGCAAAGCAGCGTTGTGTAATTGTACTTACAAACTCTTCCCGGCATTGTGGTGAGGCCTTTGAGACCTGAAGTACTGTGTAACAGTTTGTTGAAATCGGGCTGTTAAAGAAATAGCATACGCCACTTACATATATTCTGTCCTTGTTGTTTTTAATTGACTTTAGTCAAAATTTTATTCTTAAATTTAAATTACCAACTTACCTTTTAAACCTACGGATCCGGGCTCGCCCCGATCACCTTTGTTTCCATTTATGCCTGGTAAACCTGAAGAACCTGTCGTTGAAAACACAGACAAAAGAATATACAGAATGCATGAATAAATGTACAGAAATGTGGAAATACTGCAATAGCATTTTCTGTGAAACATGGACATCAGAAACTTGAAAACAAACACAAAGATGACAATTTAATTTTAAATTCCTGGATTCATAATTTTTATCATTGTTATTATGCGACACAACGATGCAAAAAACTGATATGAGTGTTAATACATTACAAATGTTACCCATGCAAATGTCACTTTGCTGTTATAAAACTAGACAATTCAATTACATTTAACAAACTCCAAAGTTTTATTATTCTAATTTAAATGCTACACGTTTAACATAAATGAAGAGAGATGCGGATGTTGTTTCCTCCAAACAGCTTTAGTATCCAATAATGAAATCTTACAAATGCCTTATTGGCATTGCCAATGATGTATTCTTCAATTTATTTCAGTATTAAAACATGCCCATTTCTTAACATGCTAGTAAATGTGACAACACTAGAAACCGATGCATAACACATATTGGACACAAGTCAGTTAAAAAGAACAATCTTTAACACCTACACGCATAATCAGTTGATATAATACACAACTTTGAAATAGTATAAAAACTTGTCATAACTCAAAAAAATTGTTTGCAACACCAAAAACTTATTTTTTACCACCTAAGGATAAATTTGGCTTTCAGTGCTTGATAGAGGCGTTTTGTTGATTGACTGCAATTAACCCATTGAGAAAACGTGGGTTTTTACAAATTCTTCCCGCATTGTAGCGAGGCCGTTGAGCCCAAAAGTACAGTGTAACAGTTTGTTGAAATCGTACTGTTAAAGAAAAAGCATACATGTCGTGGGAAACACACACACAACAATACACAAAATGCATGAATAAACGTACAGAAATGTGGAAATACTGCAATCAAATTTTCTGCGAAACTTGGACATCAGAAACTTGAAAACAAACATAAAGAGGACAATTACATTTTTAAATTCCTGGATTCATAATTTGTATTATAGTTTTAATGCGACACAACTGTTTCAACATAC
>VMBQ01016090.1:0-11624 GCA_007657795.1 Dreissena rostriformis | reverse complement strand
TAGCACATACATTTTCTTACTTTTTTTCCAAGTCCGGATAAACGCCGTATATCTTTTATAAAGATATTTCTTGTTTGGTATTTGTTCGATATATTCCTAAACAATTCCGTCAATATATAATTGTTTATAGATTAATATATGCTTGATAAAAAGGACAATGCATTGTTTTAATATATTTGGAATGATACACCGTCGATATGCCCCTGTTATAAGCATTACAATATTAATTCATAGGTGCGAAACTAGCCACGCCCCATTACACAGGTGAGCGATCTAGGGTCTTGGTTTTCAATATAGTATACTTCAANAAGAATGGATAAAATTACAGAATTAAGGAAAAGTAAACCAAGGGAATTTTGGAAACATTTCAAGTCAAAAACCAATAGATCTAATAATATACCGTTAGCTGAATTCACAGATTATTTTTCGAGGATTAGCTCGGATAATGTTGGTGCATCGAATTTAGAAGCGGAAAGTTTTAATTTGTGTAATGATTTTAATCTTCCTAATAATGTATATCCTGAACTAGATGAACCGATAACGGTGCATGAAATAACAACTGCTGTAAAATCACTTAAACGATTTAAAGCTTATGGAAGTGACAACCTTTTAAATGAATATTTTATAGAATCTATTGACATTCTGTCATCTCATTTATGTGATTTATTTAACAATATACTAAATTCCGGTTATTTTCCGGACCAGTGGACGGAAGGTATTATTATCCCCCTTCATAAAAAAGGTTCCAAATCCGATGTTAATAATTATAGAGGAATTACGTTAGTGAGCTGTTTGTCAAAATTATTCACGACTGTTATAAATAAACGCGTTGAAAATATCTGTACAAAACATAACATCATTTCGGACGCCCAATTCGGATTTCGAAAAGGACGATCTACTACTGACGCAATATTTATTTTATTTTCTTTGATAAATCATTATTTATTTGAAAACAAACGTTTGTATGTTATTTTTGTCGATATGATGAAATGCTTTGATACTATTTATAGAAATGCTTTATGGTTGAAAATGTTTAAATGTGGTATTCAAGGCAAAATATTAAGAATTGTGAGAGATATGTACCAAAAAGTTAAGTCATGTGTAAAATCATTATCTTCATTTTCAGATTACTTTAGCTATGCTGTTGGCTTACGTCAAGGAGAAGTTATGTCCCCTTTGTTATTTTCTATCTTTGTAGAAGATCTTGAGTTGTTTTTGCAAAATAATATTGATTCAGGTTTGCAACTAGATGACATTGTTTTAATTTTATTACTTTTTGCAGACGACATGGCCATTGTGGGTAAATCACCAGAAGAAATCCAGAACCATTTAGATAATTTATATACTTATTGTAATACATGGGGACTGAAAGTTAATATTGATAAGACAAAGATAATGGTTTTTCGAAAAAGAGGCGGATTATTGCCAAATGAAAAGTGGACATACAATGGCCATGCTATAGAAACTGTAAAAGATTTTAATTATTTAGGTGTTGTATTTAATTATACAGGTAGTTTTAATTTAAATCAAGAACATTTAATTGGTAAAGCTCTTAAAGCATTGAATACATTGTTTTGTAAATGTCAAGAATTTGATTTCAAGCCAAAAATTCTTTGTCAGTTATTTGATGCATTCGTCGGGTCTATTTTAGGTTATTCATCAGAAGTTTGGGGTTTTACGAAATCTAAGGAATTGGAAAGGATACATTTGAAGTTCTGTAAAAGGCTTTTAAGAGTTAAAACTAATACATGTAATGCATGTGTTTATGGTGAGTTAGGAAGATATCCTCTTTTTATACATAGATACATGCGAATCGTACAATATTGGTTTAAAATAGCAGCCTCGGATAACATAATTATTAAAACTGTATACAATATTGGAGTTTCAGATTACGCCAGAGGCTGCCGAAATTGGATTTATAACATCAAGAAATTATTGGATGATTACGGTTTCAGTTATGTCTTTAACAGTGTTCATGATATTGATTTTAAATTTTTTAAACCCATTATAAAGTCCAGAATTATAGATTCATATAAACAAAATTGGCACCGTACACTAGAAGATAGTTCAATGTTAGACATTTATAGAACATTTAAGTCAAATCTCGAATATGAGATTTACCTAGACTTAGTTCCGAAACATTTAAGGTTTTATTTATGCCGATTAAGATTATCTGTACACCCCCTTCGTATACAGACTGGTAGATATAATGGAAACACTATTGCTAGGCAAGAAAGATATTGTCTTTGTTGCAATACCACGGATATTGAGGACGAATTTCATTTTGTATGTATTTGTTCAACATTTGTTGATTTAAGAAAGAAATACATTAAAAAATATTACTATAATAATCCATCTGTTATTAAGTATGTACAATTGCTACAATCAACCAATAGGTCTGAATTAATAAAACTGTGTTTATTTGTTAAGGAATCATTGAGTATTAGATTGAATTTGTTAAATCGTATAATATAATTTTCTAATTGTTCATCCTCTGTACTTCTGTATATATTTGTTTTGTAAATATTCATGTTTGTTGACACTTGTTTTCTGTGTATATACATGTTGACATATATCAATTCTAACCACATGTGATGTTGACGATGTACATTGTGCAAGTCAAATAAAATGTCTGTCTGTCTGTCTGTCTGTCTGTTATTGCAGAATAACCCACAGACGATTTTCTTCTTTGTTTATATGAAATTTGGCACGTGCCGTGATAGAATTCGCATTTAAGTGCGCGTTTGTTTCAGGCGTGAGTTCGAATCACACTATATTTATGTATCGAACTAATATTTTTTGGTATTTGTTCGATATATTTCTAAACAATTCCGTCAATATATAATTGTTTATAGATCAATATATGCTTGATAAAAAGGACAATGCAATGTTTTAATATATTTGGAAGGTTACACCGTCGATATGCCCCTGTTATAAGCATTACAATATTTATTTAAAGGTGCGAAACTAGCCACGCCCCGTTACACAGGTGAGCGATCTAGGGTCTTGGTTTTCAATATAGTATACTTCAATGACTGGTTTGTTACGCTTCAAAAGCATTTGTATTTCCAAAAAATGGATACCTGCGCTGAACTCTTTTTTTCCAACCATTAGACCCGCCCATATGTATTGTAGAATAACCAACCCAGATTTAGGTTTGAGTAATATCCTTTTTAGTTATGTTTTTTGTTTCTTTACATATAAAAGTTTAAATCCTTAATTGGTTATTTTGGTCCATACATATGTTAAACGAGTATAATAATGCGTCTCGTTTTGTTTTAATCTTTGTTTAAATCACGCATGGTCAATACACATCATAAACCATATATTATCATAATTTAACAAACATTTTTTCGATCAAGTTTGTCGTATACGTCTCTGTTTACATAGCTATTTTAATACAATCTTGTTCACGGCAATCATAATTTACAATAATAGTTGTAGTGTAATATAACGCGAAAAAAAAACATAACGCGATTCAAATCACGTGTTTAAAATATTTTAATACAAAGAATTCCAATGCCAGACGGTCCGATGAAGCCGATGCAGATCTACTTTCCGTTTGTACCACTCGACACAGGAGTTTGAAATTCTATCCATAAAGAGGCCGATGAAAGAAACTAGTAACACTGCTTACCTTGAACAACCTTCCTCTTAATTCACAATTATTCAACACTTTCCGCTCATCGTCGAATCCATTGCGTGTTGTTGTTTTTAGACCCACAGAAGACACCGAATAAACCAAATACTATTTTCTGTTACCAGACTGACGCTGGGATAATCGAGTGACTACTGATTAATAAATATTTTAAGAGATAAGAAACACCGGCTTATTATTTTTGTATGTTCTCATGAATTCCAACACAATTCGATATGAAATACTGTAAAGGCTGTGGAAACTGAATGTAACACTATAGTGCAAGCAAACATCAGCCTGGGTATAACAACAGAATCACGCAATGGTTCGACGATGAGCGGAAAGTTTTGAATAATTGTGAATTAAGAGGAAGGTAGAATTTCAAACTCCTCTGCCCTCGACCACAATGCGGATTTGCTTCTATGATGTATTTCAATATCAAGTTTGAGAAAAAAGTACATCAAGTTCATCCGAGTTAAAACAACATTAGCAGCCCGGTTCACTCTTCATCCCCCCCCCCGAGTTGGGACCGTGTACACAAAGAAACCTGGTATGTACGGATATTTTATCCGCATCCCTATTACCTCAAATTCAGTAATTATATCGGGTATATATTTGCAATTTTAAGTTCATTTGGCAATATTTGTATTACTTTTTTTGTCTTCTCCTGGCTCTACAAAACGAAAAGCAATATTACCAAATTTTATAAACTTACTGCACATGGTTTTGTTGCAAACTATACTTGCATAGATGACATACGTATGGATTGTATAGAATGATTTAAATTTCAAGCCAAACTGGGAAAATAGTTGCTTAATTTTCTTTGAACAATGAAAACATTTACAAAACGCCCAACTATTAAAAAAGTGTACTTTCTCAAGCGAGTATATCCGGAAAAAATAAAAACAGATAAAACGTTGATGAATTACACACAAGAATTAAATGTTGGAAGAAGTAGTTAAGAAAATCTACAAAATTGGAGTTTTATAAATTGCAAATGTTTGTGTTCTTTTGTACAATCTAAAAAATATTCATGTACAAAGAACATTACATTTTTAGAAATTCCCACTCTTTGTTCAGATTGTTCAAACGACACATAGACAATGTTTGGCCCTTCAACAAATACGGGTTAACATGTCGGTATCAGTGTACACTAGGTCGTTATGAAGTACAAACAACAGTTGATTTGTTGTACCAGAAGATAGGTAAATAATGTCCTCGTTCATACACATTCATGTGTTTGTTGATGATTGCAAAAACAAAATGTTGAAATAAAAGTTTGTATCAAGATGAATGTAGCTGAATTTACAATAAAGAATTAAACATAACTTTTAAGGTCCGCAATTTGTATTTACTTAAAGTTAAAGCTGTATGGGTCCCGTGCTAGGAGAAAGATTGTTATTTTACGGACATTGTTTGGTACATAAACGCTCTCTTCCAAGTACATATATCTTTGAAAAGTGGCTTCATTTATTTAAGAGTATGGTGACTTTCACAAGTTCCATGTTTTTCACAGAAAGATCTACTAATTTTCCTCAGAAGCTGGAAGAGTCATTTTGAGTACCGTCTATATACAGCATTCCAGTTTTAGAATGCATCATTGATTCAACTATTTACAATAAGTGATATCGTGATAGGCGTCTGTCCACTTGTAAATCAGTTTAGATAGAAAAAATGTGTTATTTTGTTGATAATATCCATGTTTTCTCTATGTGTTGCATCAATGATCTTAACCCTTTTGACCAATTATAGGTTAATAAGACGAACCTCAAAATTGAAACGGAAGGTGGTGGTGAGATTGTAGGAACATAAAATGTTTTAATACGCGGTCTAGATTACGTTCGCAAGCGATTGGTTCGACGTGCCCATGGGATAGTTATGAAGTGGGCACCCTTAAGCTTTTTCTTTGCACATGCGATAGCTATTACGTGCGCAAGGGACGGCTCATCAATGAGAAAACGTATCAGATAAGCCATTATCAAAAGTTGCATCATGGATGGCATTACGATCATTTGAATTGGCCAATTAATACGTTCGCACGCGCTTGGTAACAAATACTAAATTTGGAGTTAAATCTAAAAATGAAAAAAAAACAACAACGTAGTAGTGATATACCTTAACGAAACCATTATACACTTCATTTCATCCGTAAGCAATTTGCCGTTTAAAATATGTAACATAAATTGTATTGCTATAATGTAGTAAGTACAGTAGAAGTGTCATAAGAGTTAAAAAATAGATAAAATACTATCATAGCATTAATACTGTTTGTTTTATTACTGCAATCAAAGTAAATAATTTATTAATTTTTCATTATATGTATTTAAGCTGTGTTCGATGTAAGGCGATATCATTTGTGTTCAGTGAACAGAGTATATTTTGCTTAAAACAATAATAAAACATCAATTACGACCCTTTTCGCGAGTGTATTTCTTATTTACCACCGTTATTTTTTTTATAAATAATGTACATTTTTAAATTGTAGTGTAGACAATCGAGATACCGCTTTTGGATAAGAAGCACGTTTCTAAAGCTGGATGCTTGGAGACTTACAACGGCACATCGTCGGCTTTTCTTGTCTTCAGCGTATCAAATTGTCAATTGAGAAGCATGTTATTCCGTTCAGTTATTTGATAAATTAGCTCAAAAATGAGTTAGATACTTTAAGATTGTTTCTAGTGTGTCGAAATTTGTTTTTAAATTCACAACATCAAGTTTAAATTTGTGAACGTTAAGTTGTAATATTTTGTGGCCAGTGACAGTTTAAACTGTTGGGTTTCTGTTTACAGCATTTACATTTAATTGCAGTAACAGCAAACACAAGTACTACAATTAATGTTTAATGATGCATACGGTAAAGAGTTGGTTACGTACGATAAACTAAATGCGTAAGATATATAAGCCGTGTTCTATCAATATAATTTTTAAGATACATATATCCATCGATGTTTAGAAAGAAGCTTTATTTTATGACGACCATTCTGTGTTGCTTTGCACATATAGTTTCAAAGCGTCTACTGGACTGTGTGAACAACCATCTGCGAAGACTGTCTCATGTCACCAATAAGGCTGCAATTTTGAATCACGTAGGAACATTCTACTTAAGCTTGATTTCTTCAATCATGATGTTATTCTGTATCCTGATGCAGTTGATTGATTTCATGGACAGCTTCTGTTCATATTCCAGGAACTTTTCACCGTTTACCTTCATCTGTGACGGAAAGCATTTAAAATTACTTACTTATAAATTGGAGATATACGTTTTTTTCTTCTTCTAGATAATCGTTTCGGGTTTGTGTTGAAGTTAATTAGAGAAGATATTCATTTCGCTGACGTTAATAATCCAATGCTAGTTTAGACAATACTTTCTGTGTGCGTTTACAAATTAAACAGAAACCCTGTCTATGAAAACATGGAAGCCTAATTATATGTCGTATAAGAGTTCTGAACATCGACAGTATATCATTACAGTTTAACGTAAATGGCATATTATTAACTATTCTAGAAACGTTTTGAAACCTAAAGCTTTCGTTCTTGGCAATTCCTTTCTGTATAATACATATACAATTTGGCGCTTCAAGATAAAATCACAAACCGAGGTTGACTTACTTTAAAGGAGTCATCATCCACCGTGATTTTGATCTTGAAATCCCGGTCTGGATGAAATGGGAATGGAAGATGTCTGTGTTCCTCCGTACCCCAGCCGCCTCCCTTCTTGCAGTTGGTCACGATTTTGTTTTGATCGGAGCCAAAGTTAAACCGCGCATCGAACACGAACGCAATCTCGTGCGGTTCTTCTTCCGGTCCATGTTGGAGGTACACGGAGAATCTGCCGAAAGTGGATGTTAAATACATGTAACTATAGTAACCAGTAAAAACCAACTGGTATAATCAGTATTCTTAAATTGTAAAAGTGGTTATGAGTTTGCGTCATACACAATAGTTATATACCTCATATATTAAATCTTTATGTAATTAACGTCCTTTAACAATATTTAACTNGTTGACTTCAGTGTACGACATATCGATAAAGAAAAAGCAATCTTCGAAACAATACAAAAGAAAGGAAAATGAGTTCTGAAATAGTAAATCAGTTTTGTAGGTCCTAAATGTCGAGTAGATACATGCGTACACAGACCAAACCTCTGAACTATCTACAAGTGGTCCTTAACATGTTTAATTGTGTTTATTTTGTAATCGACCTCTATGCAAACTGTTGTTGACTTCAGTGTACGACATATCGATAAAGAAAAAGCAATCTTCGAAACAATACAAAAGAAAGGAAAAGGAGTTCTGAAATAGTAAATCAGTTTTGTCGGTCCTAAATGTCGAGTAGATACATGCGTACACAGACCAAACCTCTGAACTATCTTCAAGTGGTCCTTAACATGTTTAATTGTGTTTATTTTGTAATCGACCTCAATAGTAAAACAGTCTTCTTGCTATTTTAAACATTTCAAATACAACAGTATGATCCACCTTTCTCAAACAAACATGGCTTTTCAAATCGTGTAAACATTGTCTCAAGTGTTTTAAAAGTATTGAATTTACAGCTGGAGAACAACAACTCAGACATTCTATAAAAGGAACAATTATTTCTTTCATAAGGAATACGTATTTCCTTGATAAGTCACATTATTGATAAGATGTGCGTCGGATTTGTTGATTCTAAAATTCGTGAAGTTGAAAAAAAAAATTGTTTTGCGACGCATGGTCATACTTGTCCCGCATCTAATTTTTTAAAAGCATATTGGTTATTTATTTTTTCTATAAGTTCAATTAGTGGGCTAAGGATAAATGATTCATTAGCAAGCAATATTGTTTCTTTCTAAGGAAGATTACTTGCTGCACAGTGAATATTATTTATTCCATGAAGATCAATTATTTACAGCGTAAGAATGCTTCTTCTTTTTCTTCTTTTTCCCATAGAATGTTTTGTGTTCCCGAGTTCAGATGCTTTAAAAGCAGTTGTCAAAAACACAACACAGATTAGTCCATTAACTTGTTTACAATATAAAATTTGTTCTACATTAAAGACAACCGTAAACAAAAGTCGCACGACGAGATGAAATACTGGGTATATAAAGTGAATGAGAACCCACACATGGTTTATTGACATATCAACCAAACCTAACACACAGCGTTGCCAAGGCCGGATAATTTATTGCGACAACTCGACCACGCAAATAAGTCATGGCTCAGACAAAATAATATTCACCAGAAATTGTCAAATATTTACACCAGCAAAGTTTGCAATGCGCGGATAGGACATTGTATGCCTTTATGTTATTTTATGTTGTAAATCACGAACTTTGTTCAACCTTTCCTACGCACAGGTCACGAGTGTCCCAATATAGTCGATTGTTAAATAAAGGATTTTAGTGAGTAACGGACAGGTTTAAAGTTAGAGGGCAAATAATTGTATAGGCTCTTTTGACAAACTGCATATTGAAATTCTGTAATTCTCAAATAATCAATAACAATTGAAACTGTGAACACAATTGTCAGTTGGGCAATTGTAATGAAAAATTCAATCAGGAATTGGTTTCAACTCTTTGCCATATTTAAAGGTTTACTATCAGATAATTTCTTTAAAATCCAAAAGATCTGTCATCTTAGCTTATTTAAACTTTATTTTAATGATATATGAAATTATGTTTAATGTATTTATTTATTTGACCAATACTTTGACTAAGATAGTGTATGTTAATGTTTTACCTATGTGCCTATAGTAAACACACGAGATTAGACAATTTCTCAATTAAACTAAAACTTATTTGATATTTTCTTCTTGTCACACGTATTAAAATAATTTTTAGATAATTGTACACATTGAAAACAGTCATATTTGACAGGGAACCTTTAAATTATTTTAATTACATCACATTCTAATAAAGGATTGCTTTATGGCTGAATAATTGGTTTACCTTTATATTTACCAACGTTGTTCTCAAAGTAAAATATGCATTTGAAAAGGCTCATGATAACGAATCATGGTAAAAGTATCTTGTCTCTATATTTATTCTATGATATTGATTTCTTACAATAATTCAATGCACATCTTCTTTAAAGCAAGCAGGATGGGTAGGCCCCGTTGAAATGCAATATACTGAATCAGTGAAACGTGAAACTCGCACTGTAAACAAATGTAAGGAAATTTTAAACCGCTAACATGTTTCAATATGCAAGACATTTATCTGTCGATGTATAATAGTTTAACTGGTGAATTAAAGTATATACGTTGAAGTGAGACTTAGCTATCCGTTAAACACCAATCGACTGTATAGTAAAGTCCTGTTAAAAGGATTTGCAACACTTCCAACGCACGGTGTGTTGCAATAACCGAATATGTTTCCTTGTGAAATATGTTTAAAAGTATCTGACAAAATCAGTTAAGAAAAATGTAATTCATCACATAGTTTTAGTAAGGAATTCATGAAAAGATATTTTGGTATTGGCACTATTTATGTTTGACAGATTCGCACGTTATCGCGATAGTGCGGACTTTGATTACACATGAAAACAAAACTAAAACCTATCTGACATTTAACAATGTCATGTGATCTTTTTGTTTGACCCTGGCTTAAAAAAATACATGTTTACCCACTGCCTCAAGTGTTTTGAAAATAGAAACATTACAGCTGTATAGCAAAAATGCTTGTATGTATGAACATGTTGCTTTGGTGAACGTATGGCGTACTATCTCAAATAATAAATTATTTATAGGGAACTTTTTCTTCCAAACGGAATTACTATTTCTTTAATACAGCAACAACAAGTTCATATGAAGTTCGTCTGATTTGCCGTATCTAAAATTCGTAAAGTTATTACAAAACATAATTTTGTTTGTTTTCTTTTCTATTAGTTCTATTTGTTAACTAAGGAAGATTGATTCATTCGTACGCAAGATTGTTTATATCTAAGGAAGATTACTTTCTTAATAGATAATATTATTTGTGTCATAAAGATAAATTATTTACGGCGTATGAATGATTCTTCTTCATCTTCTTTTTATCATAATATGTTTTGTGTCCGTTGGTTCAGATGCTTTAACAGCAGTTATAAAAAACACTTGACATATATGTAATTGGCAATTAACTTGTCTATAATAGTTGTCCTACATTTAAGCCAACCGTAAAAATTCGAGACGACGAGATGAAATACTGGGGATATAAAGTGAAAAAAATCCGAACCCAAACTTGGGTTGTTGACATATAAACCAAAACCAAACACACAGCGTTGCCAATGCCTGGTAATGTATTGCGACAACTCGACCAAGCAAATAAGTATTGGCCCAGACAAAAAATTATACATCAGATATTGTCAAATATTTACACCAGCGAAGTTTGCCATGCGCGGATAGGACCTCGCATGCTTGTTTTTTATTTTATGTTGTAAATCAAGACTTTATTAAGCCTTTCCTACGCACAGGTCATGAGTGCTCTAATATAGTTGATGGTTCAATAAAGGATATTAGAGGGTCACGGACAGGATTAAAGTTATATAGGCAAACAAAAAATGTATCGATTCTATTGACAAACTGGTTTCAACACTTTGCCCTATTTAAAGGTATACTATCAGATAATTTCTTTAAAATCAGAAAGATCTGTCATCTCCGTTTATTTAAGCTTAATTATAATGATCACCTCGATAAATATATTTAAATGTGTTATTTATAACCCACCAATAAATGATAATTTGACTAAGATAGTGTAATATGTTAAAAGAATAATATGTTTTGCATATGTGCCAATAGTAACCACACTAGATCAGACAATTTCTCGTATTTAACAGAAATGCATTCGATATGTTCTTCCTGTTACACGTATTAAGAAGATAATTTGTAGATAATATTACACACAGAAAACAGTCATTTTTGACTGGGAACATTTCAATGATTTTAATTATATTAAAGCATAATAAGTGATTGCTTTATGGCTGAATAATTGATTTACCTTTATATTTACCAACGTTGTTCTCAAAATAA